>JAYEVG010000099.1:0-85656 GCA_036346395.1 Hsuehochloa calcarea | reverse complement strand
GTTCTTTTCATGTGTGCCTTTGTCTTCTTTTTAAGAAGAACAGTTGAAACACTCCACGAAGAGGATTTGGTGTTGATCTCCTCACGAGCATATAAGGCACTCAACAACATAAGGATGAGGAAGCGAGGTGGTATGTCAAATTCGATTAAGTGTTATGATTGTGGCGAGCCAGGCCACATTAAGATGGAGTGTCCCAAGCTCAAGGGGAAAGTGATCAAGGAAGACAATAATTATTGTCGTCGGCCATTCAAAAACAACAACACCAAGGGTGAAAATTTTCGTCAAAAATTTGCTGAAAAGGTGCTTTCTGCTATTAAGCATCTTGATCTGAGTGATGTTCAATATGGAAGTTGTGATGGCGATGACCATGACAAAGATGATGCTAAAGGTAAGAAAAAGAAGAACGATGACTTCACGGGCATGTGCTTCATGGCAAAAAAACGACAACAACGGCGATGATGACAGTGATCCCGATGAGGTAAGACCATCACATGATGAGCTTGAAGATGGTTTGATAAAACTTGCTATTGAACTGAAAAAAAGATAAAAAAGAAACTAAAAAAATAATTATCTTGTTGAAAGCTTAACTTCTAAAAACAATAGACTTATAGGTTCTATTCCTGATAAAGAATAATGTGAGCCTTGTCAAGTTTTATATTCCGAGTTGGAGACTGTTAGGTCAATGAATGTATCAAACTTGGTTCAACTTAGGAATGTATATACTAAATTTGATGATTTAAGGTTGGCACATGACTCTTGTGATGAAAAGTTAAAACTTACAAATAATGAAATTGAAAAGCTCAAGTTTAGTTCACCTACATGTTTACAGTCAAGTATTTCAAATACTCAAACTAAAACTGGCTCTAATTGTGGATTAATATAAGCTAGACTTATTTCATATCAAGAAACAATTCAACAGATGTTTTATCATGAAATATCTTTTTGCTCTAACTGTTCTAAACTTACCATAGAAATAGAAT
This sequence comes from Hsuehochloa calcarea, assembly GCA_036346395.1. Lineage (NCBI taxonomy): Eukaryota > Viridiplantae > Streptophyta > Magnoliopsida > Poales > Poaceae > Hsuehochloa > Hsuehochloa calcarea. The sequence goes on along the minus strand of JAYEVG010000099.1, from coordinate 84,676 downwards.
ATTTGACTAGACAACTTAATGATTTTACTGAAAAAGAAATATTGGTTTAGTCTAGTGCTTCTAATAAACTTGTGATGAATCTGTTAAATACACAATTTATCTGACTCTAGCTAAACACAATGAGTATCTCAAGGACACTTTAGAGATATTTTCCTTTGGCAACAAAATTTTGAACATGATCCTAGACAAGTCAAAAGTGAGTGTTAAACATCAGGGTCTAGGATTTAATTTTGTTGAGCATGCCAAGAATAATCCTCCTAAGATTATTAAGCTTCTTAAACCTAGAAAATTTGAAGTAGAATCTGAACCAAAACAAATTATTTTTAAATCAGCTGGTATTGCAAAGGATTCATCTACCCAAGTGGGTACTGTAAAGGAAATAGATAGGACTTCTCATCAAGACAAGTATAAATGCACTCATTGTGGTAGAGAGGGTCATTTGGTTCAATTTTACTTTCAAAAAGCAAAGAAAGAAAAGAAAGACAGGTTAAGGAAGGTTTCTCGTACTAGAGTGGAGTTTAATCAAGCTCTCTATCATCACTTTGCTCTCTCTAAATAATTTTTTGTAGGTTTGGGAATTTCTGTGACTGGATGGTACGACCTGCGTCTGTCACGCGGTCATACCGGCCAGCGGTCAGACCGGCGTCTGTCACGTGGTCATACCAGTCGGCGGTCGGACCGACACGACAACTGCGGTCTAATCGGTAGTACCCAAAATGTCAAAATTATTTTTCTTTGCTGGTTGTTGCTTTTGTTCGTCGCGTATCTCAGTACTGGTTACCTAAATCTTAATTGTCTAACCCTAGTACTAAGATACCGATGATTATTCGTGCTTTGTAGACTCGTTGCAAGCGAAAGGAGAACATATGGTTCATTGACTTCGGTTGCTCTCGCCACATGACCGGAGACTCTAGCTGGGTCTCCTCCCTCACTCATGCCACCGATGATGAGATGATTACTTTTAGGACAATGCTCAAGACAAGTTCTTGCAAAAGGTACTGTGCGTGTCAACGACAAATTTATTGTAAAAGACGTTGCTCTTGTCAGTAAGTTGAGCTATAATCTGCTTTGGTTTCACATTGACACATGATAATCTTGAGGTAAGCTTTAAAAGACATTCATGTTGTATTTTAGATTCATCTGGTAATCTAGTATACAAAATTATTCGAGTTGGTCGTTTGTTTAAGGATGACTTTTCATATTCTTCATCCTCTGATCTTAGGTGTCTTGTTTCACCTGATTCTAAGGAATTTCTTCACTAGCACCGTAGACTAGGTCATATTGGTTTTGATCATCTTGCTCGTATCAGTAATATAGATCTTGTTAGAGGTTTACCTAATCTTAAATTGAAATATCAGTGGATTTTGTTTCTTCACCCTGTCGTCGCAGTAAGATGATATCTGCTTCACATCCTCCTCTCACACTTGTTATGACTGATGCACCTGGTCAATTGTTACACATAGACACTATAGATCCTGCAAGAGTTCAGTCAGCTGGAGGTAAATGGTATGTTCTTGTTATTGTTGATGATTACTCTAGATACTCGTGGGTTTTTCTCATGACATCTAAGGACGAAGTTTTGATCACTTTAAAGAGCTTGCCCTTAGACTTGTCACGAACTCCCAGGATTACTTAGAGCAATTAGAAGTGATAATGGGACTGAATTCAAGAATACATCAATCTTCTTTTTATTCTGAAAAGGGGTTAGATCATCAATTCTCTTCGACTCGTGTGCCAAAACAAAAGCAGATGTTGTAGAGCGTAAAATAGAACATTGGTTAAGATGTCTAGAATAATGTTAAATGAACATGTGACACCTAGGAAGTTTTGGGCTGAAGCTATCTCTACGGCTTGCTACATTTCTAATAGAGTATTTTTGCGAGCTAAATTACATAAGACTTCCTATGAACTTCATTTTAGTCATTCTCCTAATATTTCTCACTTGAGGGTGTTTGGATGTCGATGATTTATTCTTAAACATGGAAATCTTGATAAATTTAAATCTAGATCCTCATATGGTATTTTACTTTAGATGTCAACCACGCTTGAGGATTTTGGCTTAGAATTGGATAATGTACCACTTTTCTGTGATAACACTAGTGCTATTTGTATTGCTAAAAATCCTCTGCAACATTCAAGAACCAGACACATTGATATTCGGTATCATTTTCTTAGAGACCATGTGAAAAAGGGAGATATTATTTTGCATTTTATTGATACAGATTCTCAAGTTGCTGATATTCTCACAAAACCGCTTGATTCCGCACGGTTTGTTCTTTTGCGAAGTGTGCTAGGTGTGTTGCATCCTATGAGATTATTTTGAGGGGGAGTTTGTCGTCTAATTTGTCAGAAGCTTTGTTTATTATACTTATCAAACAATTCATCAAGTCCAAGCCATTGAAATCAATTAAGGTGTAGAGCTCTTTTTATCATATTTACTCATGTGTTGTGTAGTTTTGATCATGACTGGTTATAATTACTTTGCCACATTTGGACTAAAGCTGACATGGTAGGAATACCGTGACTAAATTGATTATAATTATTACTTTGTGATGTTCATCGACAAGGATTAGTTTAATTGTGCGTCTTATTTTAAATCTTAATTTTGATGCTCATATGTCTCTTATTGTAATTTTTTTATGTTCACTCAATTTGACATGTTATAAAAAGAGAAAATAATAATAATGAGAAAATTGAAAAGATGTATGCTTCTAGCATGCCACAATTGAAAAGAAGTATGCTAAAAGCATGCCACCATAGAAAAGAAGTATGCTCCAAGCATGCCACATGCTTAAGACTTGAGTTGGAATGATAGGTTGTTACATGAAACTCCTAGCACATCTAGATTTAAAGTTTGCCTTACTTTTTAGGCTTTAACTTCTCTTTGTGATATCTCATTGTGCTCTTTATATTCTGTTTGATCACTGTTGAGATGCTATACTCAAAAAGATGGCTTGGTCAATCTATTAAATCAATACACAGTGACTTGGATAATCTACAAAGCTTCTTGATTTTTACTCAACTTGCTCCTTTCATGAGAATTGTTCCTTCTCTGAAGTTTTTTATGATTACATTGTCAAAGGGGGAGGAAATTCCTTGTGTTGAGGGGGAGTTTTCTGCGATGACTGTGTGTTAAGGATGAGTTCTATCTTCGCTTTCTATTCTTTGCTCGACTCTGCTTGTATTTTGTCAAAATTCCTTGTGTTGCAGCTTTGAAACTTTCTTTGTTTATTGTCTTTCAAATTTCAACTCAAGTTTTTGAAGTGTTGTCAATATATTCATTAAGAGGGAGAATGTTAGACCATGTGGATTGATCATAAAAGACAAAGTAGATTGGTTGTAGACGTTGTGATGATGAATAATTGACGTTTGTGTTGTATTGATATTTGTGGTTGTGAAAGTTTCGATTGTAGGATTTCCAGTGTGAGTGGTCAGATTATGTCTTGTATCGGGTGGTCTAATCGGTGATACCCGATGATCCTTTTCGACTGGACTCAGAGTACTGTAGCTACGAGTATTGTAGCTTCGAGTACCGAGTGATCTAGTTCAGAGTACTGTACCTCCGAGTACTATATCTCCGAGTACTGTATCTACGAGTACTATAGCTCCGAGTACCGAGTGCTAATTTTTTTTGAGAATTGTAGATCCGAGTACCGAGTGGTAGAGCTCCGAGTAATGTACTCAATCGTAAGTCGAGGTGTGTAACGAGTACGAATTGCATGGTCGAATGTCGGGAAGCTACAGTGCACGATCGATAGTCAAAACTACAACGACTGGTCGATGGTCGAAGCTACAGTGACTGGTCGATGGTCGAAGCTACAGTGTCTGGTTGATAGTCAAGCTACAGTGCCTTGTCGATGGTTTGTAGTCGTAGGCTTCATGGTCGATAGTCGTAGACTTCGTGTTCGGGAGTCGTGGGCGTGGATATCGTGGGGATATGTGCATGATCTTAGGATGATGAGTCAATTGGCAATAGCGTTATTGGTTTGATGAATCTCGCGTTTTCGAAAAATCTCTGTCTTTGTTCGGACCTCGAGCGGTCGGGCCGTGGCATTGGCGGTCGACCGCGTGTGTCGATCCGGCCGGTATCACTTGCCGGTCCGGCCGGCCGTGTGGCGATCCGACCGGCTATGTCGGATCCGGCCGCCACAACCTTTAGTGGAGTTTGGGGCTAGGCCAAAAATAGAGTGTGTAGGCAAGAGAGGGGAGTCTTCTACACTTGGTCTCATATTTTTTGGAGCTTCCAGTTAAAAGTTCTATTCAATTGAAAATTCCAGAGAGTTTCGGATTTCCACGATGGAATTTTTGCTAAGTCATTTTAGGCGGTCTGACCGGCGTTATAAAATCGGTCAGACCGGTTTGATATCGGTCAGACCGGCAGGGTACGGCAGTCAGACAAGATTCCACTTGTTCGTCGGCCTTCTTGTTGATGTTGTGTTTTAGTTATGTCTAGTGCATGAGTTTCAATGCTTTATTGTTGCATATTGCTTGGTTGAGCTAACGTGGGTCAAGTTGTGAAGAACTTGTTCCCGGAGACGATTTCTTTGTCTATTGCTGTGCAGGTGGCTTGCAGGTCAACGGCGGTCAACGGTGAGGAGGATCGGGACTAAGCTTGGAGAGCTGAGGTCCAGAACGATCATGGATGTTGGGTGAGGTCGTGTGACTCAAGCATGGCGCAGAATGGACAAGATGGTTCGAACGGGCAGTTCGTTGCAGCTGGTTGGATCAAGCAGTGCGGGGGTCGGTGCAAGTGCCTTGGAGGTTCCGATGGGATTCGGACGGGAGAGACTTGCCGACATGAAGAGAGACGCTGACCAACCTACCGTGGTGAAGCAGGTGATTGCTTCGATTTCGACTGTATTGTGTGTATTTGTGTCCCGTGTGTTTTGGGCCTTAACGGGAGCCCATTAAGTGAACTCTCTCTAAACCCTAGGCCTCACTATAAATAAAAAGGGGGAGTTGGAAAACCCTCAGAAGCACTTCATTTGTAAAAAACCCTAGTTAGGGTTAGGGTTTGGAGAGGAGAGGAGAGACTAGGCTCTAGAGAGGAGATTTGTGTGTGTGCTCATGTCCTCCTTGAGGGAGTGGCTTTACAAGCAATATCTTAAATCAATCAATGGATGTTTGTTCAAAGATGAGGTATCATATGTTTTTCTGTCTCTTTTGATGATTTTGGTGCTTCCTTGATCCGGTTGTTTTTGGTTGGTCTCTTGACCTCTTTTACCTTGCTATGATGTGTGGGAATACTCCTAGGACCATCTAAATCATCAATCTCCCACGAGCAAGATTTGGATCAAGTTTTTTATTTTTGCTAGGTTTTGGACACTCCTTTGGTAAAACCTAAAAAGATCAATTCTTTGACATGGATCTGGACGATCTTCGCTAGGAATAGGCTCCAGATATCCTTAGGGAGGTGTGTTCCAAATTTGGTCAAGTTTCATCGGTTGAATCAAAAGTTGGACAAATTTTTGTTTTGGTTTCGGGTGGTCTGCAGTGGTTCTGGACTGAATCGGTCCGACCGATTCCACAACGGCGGTCAGACCACCAGCTATTCGGACCGCCAGTTGGCCGTCGGTCAGACCGATCTACCTGAGATCAAATCTCCATTGTTGAGTCTTATGGTTAAGGGGGTAATCGGATTCAGCACAAGGCTTCCTCTGTGCATTTACTGATCTTATTAGCTTTCATAGCTATAGGAGAAAAGTGTGTGTTGAATTTGATTAATGTGAAAATCAAGAAAGCTTCTATTCACCCCCCTCCCCCCCTCTAGTCGCCATTCCGGTCCTACAGTGGGCTTCGTGCTCGGTGGTTGTAAGCTTCTGGTAAGTGGTCGTAGGCTTTGCGATCAGTGGTCGTAGGTTCCTGGTCAGTGGTCGTACGCTTATATTAAGTAGTCGTAGGTTACGAGTGCTTCAATTCTTGTATTCTTCGAGTGCCTTGAGTACTCGTGTCTAGTCGGCTAGCGATATGACCGGCGTATACACAGTGGTAAGACCAGTTTTATAAAGTGATCTCGAGTTGTTTTTCTGAAAGATGGAATTTAAGGTCGTGGATGATCTGATTCGTGTTTATTGATAAATGAGTGTGATATGCATGTGTGAACTGATATTCGTTAAGTTGAAGAACTTGTGCCAGGAAAATGTTATTTGATATTTGCATGTGCAGGTTAAGCATGTGCGTGTGTGAATTGATATGTGTATGTGAACTAGTATTGGTTAAGCTCGATGATGAGGAAGACCGGAACTAGGAGGGAAAAATCCAAGGTTCAGGTGGTTGTGGATGTCACGGGGTGGTCGTGCTCACGCTGGGGTACATGGAAATCAAAGATGAATGCATGATGTTTGGTCGAAGTTACAGGAGGTGCCGCCTTGGAGGCTTCGACGCGTGAAGAGTTATAGAAGGCGTTCATAACTGGAAGGTTTAGAGATATTCAAAAACCCAGGATTTGAGGGATTTTGGGTCCCCTGATTTTTGAAAGAGATGGAATTATATGTCCGTATTAATAAGGACACGGTTTAGGGCCCTAACATATAAAAAAGGCCGAAGAGGTTAAGAGTAATATAGGGCTTTTGAGGCTTTTTGCGGCGGCTTTCGGCAGAGAGAGTTTTTTATTGTTTTCGTGCTAGGGTTTTAGGTGTGCTAGTAGAGCACTTTGTAGCCATAGAATAAGTTTTGAAAATAATAGATCAAATCTACTCAAGAAATATTAGTCATCGCCGGCTGCATATTCTTCTGTCTTCGACTAATTCATATGTTGATTGGCCCTCGACTTGTTCTTGTCCATCGTATTCGATATGTTCTTATTCTTTGCAGTGTGTGCATCTCCCGAGCTGAAGGGTAGAAGAAATCTGATAGTCGAATCCTTTCGACTAAGTGATCGCAACTCCATCGACCAGATCGACTTCACCTTCTTCGATCACAAGCAGTGTTGTTCACCCGGTTGTCGACAATAGCTATCACCGGTGGAACAGATCAGAGTTATTTCGACCACTACGACTAGGTGAAAATCTCGTACGAGTACGTTGGATTCGGTTGCCAGTTGAATTCAACGCAGATACTGTTCGGTAAGTTGCGAAAGAATGCACTACAATCATTCACCCTCCTATCTGATTGTCGTATCCGATCATGCAAATCTCTTATCTCTCAAGCATACTTCATTAGCTCAATAACCTCCTGAATCAAGTGTATTTAAGCGGATTTTCCTTTAGGCTCCAGTAAGATTTTACTGCCTTGGATCAAAAATATGCTTTCAGCTAATGGGTATATCCAAAAAAAATACAGACAGAGTTGTAGCAGCTATACACTCTATGATTCGTAGGACGCAAATATTTAGCGTCCAACGCATCGCAACTTCTAGTTCTAACTACGTACGTACATGCATGTCCTCTAGCTGCCTATGTGTGCTAGTACTGATGTAGATGCGTCCAAGAAAATATCGAAATCTGGACTAATTTGGCTGTATAGCATCAGAAAATTCCAAAATTAGCCCCCATATCTCAGAAATTCCCGAATTGGCCGTCCGTACACACCTGCTGCCGTCGGTGACGATAGCAGGCGACCTGCTACCGTCTGGGACAGCAGCAGGTACCTGCTGCCGTCGCGGACGGCAGCAGGTGGCTCCCCCAATAGTGTTTTCAAAAAAAAATTGAAAATTTGGTTTAATAATATTTTTTGAGGAATTTTTAAATATATTAAATGAGCTCGAAAAATTATAAATTTTTTTGTAGAGCCTCCTAGAATAGTGTGTTTACTTCTATAATTTTTTCAAAAAATTTAAAAATTTTATTTTCTCTGTAAAATTATTTTAAGTATAATATTTGTATGAATTTTCTAATATAGAAACTGAGGTCCAAACATTATGAATTTTTTTTTCAAACTCCCTACACAGAGGACTTGATTGTGTAAATTTTACGTAATTTTATATGCTCCAAAATTATCTCGACAAATTCAGGGTTTAGGTTTGGAAAATTAGGACGGGACGTTTCGAAAATTAGGGTTTCATTATTTCTTGTGACTCGAAATGTGTGAAGTTTAGTACCACATGACTACTCTTAGTCGCTATGGTTCTTGATCACATTTTCGAAGATGCTGAGAACTTAACTAAAGGGGCTGAGAACGTTGTGATTACGAAGATGTCCTAAAACATAGAAGAATCGATGTCAATGTGAATGATTATTTCTGAAATTCCAGCAGAAGAGGCATACTTGCAATATAGTATTGTTTTGATGGCTCAGCGGAGGCACAGAATCATAACTACATTGTAGTCCGCGGACAGATGCACGTTACATGTGGTCACATGGCATGTTGGTTCGGCTAATTGGTTTAGTCACGCTGCGCTACTACTACGGTACATTGCGACACAAACCTATGGGCCATATAAGTACGTATGCCTTTAGAGGGTAGTAAAAAAACATGGCGAGTAGGAGGGGGACTACTACAGAATGACCCGACCTACTGCGTGGACCAAAACCATTTGCCCTTCGTTCCGAGCTCGGCGTTGTACTCCTCGTGGCCGCCTACAGCCTTGGCCGCCATTTCCGCTTTTTCGTGCTCCTCTCGCATGCCTCGCGCTCCTGCGCTGCGCCTCGTGATGAGGACATCCCTACCATGGATATAACTGTGCCTACACACACAACTCAACCACAACCAGTACAAGGACCTCTTACCCTAGCTTGTGCTCGCCAACTTAATTATCAGGTGAATTCGTTCCTAGGATTATATACTACTGAGAATAGACCGCTACCTAATGCAAGTGATTTAATTGTGCTACCTAATGCAAGTGATTTAATTGTGCTTAGGAATATGGGAAAGGACCATGGAGAGGCATGTGGAATCATGGAGATGTATGGAAGGCATAATGGAGATCATCACGTCACTTTGGGTCCAAGACAAGCAAGAGTTCGAGTTGGGCTCGGTCTGGAGTCAGATTCGGACTACGGCGTCAGGACTAACTTTAAACGGGCGTAACTTCTTCATACGGACTCCGTTTAGGGCGTTTCTGGACTTCGTGGAAATATTATCAAGTCTACTTTTTAACGGATCCAACCTCATCATCAAATTCTATCCGAGCCGGCCGCAATTATCAAAGGAGTCGAGATCCATATCGAGTGCGAGTCGAAGGTCTTCCGCGCCACCTCCACTTTGGCCCACGGGCCTTGTAACCCTAGGGCGTGCGTCCACCTCGCTGGCCGCCACCCGTGGTCGTTTCCCCTATATAGGAGCCGCCGTCTCCCTCGCTTGAACTCGGATTTCGTTGAGTTTAGGTTTAGCCACCAGTGCACCTCCGCTGCCACCCTCCAACAACAAGCAGCGTCTTGCTACTTCAAATTCAGCACCACGAGTTTCTGAAGCAACCAAATCAACACCACCAATTTCGGCAAAAACATCATCTTCGGTTGCTTCGACAGGACGAACTAAAGATGTTCAATGCCATCGTTGCAAAGGCTATGGACACATGATGCGAGACTGTCCAAACAAGCGCGTATTGATTATTCGCGATGATGGTGGGTATTCCTCTGCTAGTGATTTGGATGATGAAACATATGCTATGCTTGCAACTGATCCCGCAGGACATGATGATGAATCTAATCATGAGGAGGAACATGTTGGCGCCGAAGACGCTGACAAGTATTTGAGCATTATAGTGCAACGCGTACTAAGTGCTCAAGTTTCTCGTACCGAGCAAAATCAACGCCATAATTTGTTCCAAAGCAAGGGCGTTGTCAAGGAACGCTCGATTCGCATAATTATTGATGGTGGGAGTTGCAACATTTTGGCAAGTGTGGATATGGTGGAGAAGCTTGCTTTGCCAACCAACTCTCATCCCCACCCATACCATATTCAATGGTTCAACAACAGCGGTAAGTTCAAGGTAACACGAAGGGTGAGAATAAATTTTTCTATGGGTTCATACCATGATTATGTTGATTGCGATGTTGTTCCTATGCAAGCTTGCTCATTGTTATTAGGAAGACCTTGGCAATACGATACTGATTGTGTTCATCATGGTAGAAATAATCAATACTCTCTCATGTTCAAGGGTAAGAAAATTGTGATGCACCCTATGACTCCTGAACAAATTATTAAAGATGATCTTGCTAAAGCCGAGAGAGAAGAATCGGAGAATGCTAAGAGTGAAAATCAGTTGTAGCAAAAGAGCTTGAGCAACATAAGAAGAAAGAACCTAAATATACTCATACGAAGAATAAAGCAATTAAATTGAAAGGGCTAGTTTTCTTGCTACCAAATCGATATGGTGAATTGGATGCTAATAATTCTATTTGCTATCGCTAGTTTGCAAAGAAGCTTTGTTTTCATTTGAGGATATACCTTCTTCTTTGGCTCCTGCTGTCACTAACATTTTGCGGAGTACAAAGGCGTCTTTCAAAGGACATACCGTCGGAGTTGCCACCACTTGAGGATTGAGCATCAAATTGATTTAATTCCGACGATCATTGCCCAACCGCGCACCATACAGGACCAATCCGGAAGAAACTAAAGAAATTCGTTGCCAAGTTCAAGAATTGCTTGATAAAGGGTATGTCTTGCGAATCTCTTAGTCCTTGTGCGATTCAATCATTTTAGTGCCTAAGAAAGATGGATCATGGCGAATGTGTGTGGATTGTAGGGCAATTAATAATATCACCATTAGGTACCATCATCCTATTCCTAGGTTAGATGATATGCTTGATGAATTGAGTGGCTCTGTTGTCTTCTCCAAGGTTGATTTGCGTAGTGGATATCATCAAATTCGCATGAAATTAGGTGATGAATGGAAAACATCATTTAAAACTAAGTTCGGCTTATATGAATGGTTAGTAATGCCTTTTGGTTTAACGAATGCACCAAGCACCTTCATGCGACTAATGAACGAAGTCTTGCGTGCTTTCATTGGTAGATTTGTGGTGGTTTATTTTGATGATATACTAATATATAGCAAATCATTAGAGCAACATCTTGACCATTTACGTGCTGTTTTTAATGCTTTACGTGATGCACGTTTATTTGGTAACCTTGAGAAGTGCACCTTTTGCACCGATCGAGTCGCATTTCTTGGCTATGTTGTTACTCCACAGGAAATTGAAGTTGATCAAGCCAAGGTTGAAGCAATCTGAGTTGGTAGGCTCTAACACGGTCACACAGTGTGAAGCTTTTAGGACTTCTTTGGTTTTATCGTTAAACCGTGAAGGATTTCAGCACGATCGCCGCACCATTGAATGGCTCACCAAGAAGGGCGTGCCATTTGTTTGGAGCGTCGCACAAGAGAACGCATTCACCACGCTGAAAGATAAGTTAACACATGCACCCCTACTCCAATTTCCTGATTTTAATAAGACTTTTGAACTAGAATGTGATGCCAGTGGAATTGGTTTAGGTGGCGTGTTGTTACAATAAGGTAAACCTATAGCATATTTCAGTGAGAAATTGAGTGGACCTAGTTTGAACTATTCTACTTATGATAAGGAATTATATGCACTATTTCGAACTTTAGAATCTTGGCAACATTACTTATGGCCCAAAGAATTTGTTATACATTCTGATCATGAATCTTTAAAGCATATTCGAACTCAAAGTAAACTTAATCGTAGACATGCAAAGTGGGTTGAATTTATTGAGTCTTTTCCTTATGTCATAAAACACAAGAAGGGAAAGGAGAATGTTATTGCCGATGCTTTGTCTAGGAGGTATACCATGCTTTCACAACTTGACTTCAAAAATTTTGGATTAGAGACTATTAAAGAGCAATATGTGCATGATGCTGATTTTACAGATGTATTATTGAATTGTAAAGAAGGGAAAATATGGAACAAATTTGTCATTAATGATGGGTTTGTGTTTAGAGCTAACAAGCTATGCATTCCAGCTAGCTCCGTTCGTTTGTTCTTGTTACAGGAAGCGCATGGAGGCGGGCTGATGGGACACTTTGGCGTGAAAAAAACGGAGGATATACTTGCTGATCATTTCTTTTGGCCAAAGATGAGACGGGATGTCGAGCGCTACGTTGCTCGCTGTACTACATGTCAAAAAGCTAACTCACGACTTAATCCTCATGGTTTGTACATGCCTCTACATGTTCCTAGCATTCCGTGGGAAGATATTTCGATGGATTTTATTTTAGGATTGCCTGGAACACAGAAGGGGAGGGATAGTATGTTCGTGGTTGTTGATCGATTTTCTAAGATGGCTCACTTTATACCATGTCATAAGAGCAATGATGCTGCCCATATTGCTGATTTATTCTTTCGTGAAGTTGTTCGCTTACATGGCGTGCCTAATACTATAGTTTCATATCGTGATGCTAAATTTCTTAGTCACTTTTGGCGAACTTTATGGGCTAAATTGAGGACCAAGCTGTTATTTTCTACTACTTGTCATCCTCAAACTGATAGACAAACAGAAGTTGTGAATAGAACTTTATCTACAATGCTTAGGGCTGTGTTGAAAAAGAATTTAAAAATATGGGAAGAATGCTTGCCTCATATTGAGTTTGCTTATAATCGTTCTTTGCATTCTACTACAAAAATATGCCCATTTGAGGTTGTTTATGGTTTTGTGCCTCGTGCTCCTATTGATTTAATGCTTCTCCCACCTTCAGAGAAATTGAACTTTGATGCAAAACAACGTGCTGAACTGATTTTAAAAATACACGAGACAACCAAGGAGAATATAGAGCGCATGAATGCTAAATATAAACTTGCTGGTAGTCAGGGGAGAAAATATATAACTTTTAAACCAGGAGATCTTGTTTGGTTGCACTCCGAATTGAGAAAGTCAAAACTGATGCCTAGAGCTGATGTTTCTTTCAAAGTGTTAGAAAAGATTAATGATAATGCATACAAGCTTGAACTGCCTGCAGATTTTGGGGTTAGTCCCACATTTAACATTGCAGATTTGAAGCCATACTTGGGGGAAGAGGATGGGCTTGAGTCGAGGACGACTCAAATGCAAGAAGGGGAGGATGATGAGGACATCCCTACCATGGATATAACCGTGCCTACACACACAACTCAACCACAACCAAGACAAGGACCTCTTACAGAGCTCGTGCTGCCAACTTAATTATCGGTGAATTCGTTCCTAGAATTATATACTACTGAGAATAGACCGCTACCTAATGCAAGTGATTTAATTGTGCTTAGGAATATGGGAAAGGACCATAGAGAGGTATGTGGAGTCGTGGAGATGTATGGAAGGCATAATGGAGATCGTTTCCCCTATATATGAGGTCTTTGCACCGAAACCTTGTGTGGAAGTTGGCCGCGAGATGCCTCATGCACCAACGGCTCCTTACATCGTTCCACTGGAATAGCGGCTGCGTCCCGCTTTGGATCGTGCTCAACGCGGACATCAAGCCGACATTGCGGTCGAGATGACACACACACCGCTCGATCTTGGATCACCGCTTTACATTGCACAGGAACCATAACCGACTATCCGTGTTCTCGCTCTCAACAATTGCGAAGGTGTAAGATCGAGGTGGCGACTAGAGGGGGTGAATAGGCGGTTTTAAAATCTTCGCTAAACCAATATATAAATCACGAAGCTAATAGCGAATTGGTTTCGCACAATTAAAACCTAAATCAACTAGGCTCAACTAAGTGCACCGACAATATGAACACAAAACAATATGAGCAATCATACAAGATATATAAGCAATTAAAGTAAGAATGTAAATTGCTCAAAGTAAAGCACAAGTAAAAACAAGATGACACGATTATGTTTTACTGTGGTGTTCGGAGACTTCTTGGTCTCCCTAATCCACGTTGAGGTTAGCCCAAACAAATTAGACCGGCTCCACTAATTAAGCCAATACCTCCGAGGTAAGTCCAAACACTTGGACCGGTTCCTAACCGAACCAACACCTCACTCAACTATGGTTGCTCTTCCTCTACTCCGGAGATGGTGAGCACCAAACCACTCACAAACCGCCGGTCTTCTCACAAGCTTCTTGAGAAGATCACCGCAGCCGACGCCTCCACGCCGTCTAGGTGTCGGCAAACACCAAGAGTAACAAATCCGAACTTTCACTTGAACTAATCAAGTGTCAACGCTCACGTGGATACACAATCCACTACCTAAGGCAACCCATGCACTTAGGGTTTACTCTCCAAGCTCACCAAGTGCAACACATGCACATAATAGAGGAGAGGCTTGCTCTTAGCTCAAGAGGATCACAAATAGTTCACAATAGCACCAGCAGCCTCTCCCAACCGGCCAAGGTTATATATAGCCCACAGACAAAAACTAGCCGTTGGGAGACAAACTCCTGAAAAATCAGGAAAATCGGAAGTTCCACCATGCAAAGGCCGGAACTACCGCATGAGAGAGAAAAGCACAGCAACGGCTATGCCAGACGAGAAACTAGCCGTTTGATTTTTTAGTGCGAAACTACCGCCAGCCAAGTTGCGGAAGTTCCGATCTTCGGAAGTTCCGCTCAACACATAGCGGAACTACCGCACATCCAAATTTTTGCTAAGTCCCAAAATGGTTGCTCTCTGGAAAAAACGAACCGCCGGAATTTCAAAGCAACCGATAATCGGAAGTTCCGCTCATAACATGCCGGAACTTCCGCACTTCGAAAATCAGCTAAGTCCCTAAACCGGACGCTCTCTGGAAAAAACGAGCCGCTGGAAATCGTACCGTCCGGCCTGCAGAACTTCCGCAGTTAAGCAACCGGAACTTCTGATTTTCCTGACAGAAAACAGCAATGGCTTTTTCAACAACTTCAATTGTAAAACACATTTGCCAATTGATAAGCCATGCCAACAGGGATCACAAGCAAGATTCCCAACAAGTTGCAAAACACATTTGCCAACTTTTGGAATCATACCACAAGAAAAAAGGTACATGGACTTACACCATTTGCAAAACACATTTGCAAACTTAAGTCACATGCTACAAGAAATCAAACATGAGTATCAACTATTTGCAAAACACATTCGCAAATAACAGCAACATGCCATAAGACTAAGGTTCATGGACTTCAACCATTTGCAAAACAAATTTGCAAAGTATAGTCCCATGCTACAAAGATTGAATGCATGAGCCTCGGCTATTTGCAAAACACATTCGCAAATAATAGCTCCATGCATAGATAAGCTAGAGCAAACACAATGAGCTATCAACACATGACTAACTCATGCTACTTGTCAAGACCCCTCTTAATAGTACGGCAATCCTATACTAGCAATCCGGTCTATCAACCAAACACCGAGACCGGTAAAAGACTAGGAACACATCCTTAGCCCTAGCTAGTCATACATTTGCCTTGCATCTTCTTGAAGCTTGATGACGCACATCAACACTTCAAGTCCGGGTCCTTGACTTTGACAATCATCAACACAAGATGATTTCTTCACTTCGGGATCTTGTCTTGAACATCATCAACACATGATGATTTCTCCATCCCGAGTCTTCACATGCATCAACACATGATGCATTCCTTCACTTGACCTCCATCAACACATGATGATTGGTCTTCTCTTGTCTTGATGATCAACTCATGATCATCTCTTCTTGATAAGCATCAACTCATGATGCATCATTTACACCAAGCTCTTGACTTGATGATCAACTCATGATCATCCCAAGTCTTCATTATCCTGGAACATAACCTATATATCCAACTCATGGAAAATGTTAGTTCCACAATGTGATCATCATTAATTACCACACCATACCATTAACTCATAATGGTGGGACAAGATACCTCAATCTTTCCCTCTTTGGTAATTGATGATAACCACTTAAATTCTCATAAATTTAATGATGATAAATGAGAGAACAAATGAGTATATATAAACTACACAAGTTATATATACTCTAACATGAGTATACAAGAACTACACAAGTTCTATATACTCATAACATGAGTATATACGAACTACACAAGTTTTGTATACTCAAAGGTTTTGTTTCAACGTAAAGATCCTTAGTATATGTGGAGAATGGAATATGGATCAATACTAATGAAACCACAAAGTATATGATAAAACTCCCCCTAAATGTGTGCATACACAAATGTGTAATAAGGTCATATGCACATATTCAAGTTTAACTTATGGTTGAGTTCAATCCTATATTTTGGATCCGAGAAATGCAACAATATATAAGATTGAGATGTCGATTGCATACCTCGTTGTGTTTCACCTTTACATCCAAATGAGACTACACAAAGATAATACTTGACAAGAGAATTAGTCTCATATTTGAATTTATCATTAATCACCAAAACACTCCATTAACTCATAATGGCGGGTCTAGATCTTTCAGAAGGCCACAGGGACTAACTGGCCGTTCGCATCGGCTGCAACGGCGGTGAGGATGGTACCCTTGTACTTCCCACATAGGAAGGTGCCATCCATCGTCAGCACAGGACGACAATGCTTGAAAGCTTCGATCGCCTGATGGAAGGCCCAGAAGACCCTATCAAGAACAAGACAATTGGGCCCTTCCGTCGGATGCACTCGCTCAAGCTTGTTTATGTATGTCCCGGGATTACATTCTGCGATTTGATGCAGCAATCTTGGTACTAGGTTGTAGGCCTCTACGAATATGCCGAACATTCGCTCAACAACCCTACGTTTCGCCCACCATGTCATCTTGTAGCTGATCGGGCACCCCACAATATTGGCAACCTCTACCAGGAGGAGGTTTGGCGAAATGGACAAATCTTCAGTGACGAGGTGGCTTATCAGGCTGGCAACATACGAGGAGGTCATGTTGCGGTGCCTGTGAAGCGGCTCGGCTAACTCGCATGTGGTCATACGCACCGTTATTGAAACCCATGCCGCGACCATGAATCTGCGCCGCGGACCTTGCCGGTAGCGAGATTCATCAACACACCTGACGATGTAGGTGTCGGGGTTGTACCTCTGCACCCGATACATCCGACCGATGTTAACGGCGTATTTAGCAATAGCATGCTGGGCGGCGCTCTTGTCAGAGAAGCGCTGCCCTAGGAGCAGGGTGTCATCATTGAACCCCCACTCAGCCCCCTCCTGATGTGGCAGGACCAGCGATGTCGTTGCAACGTCGTCCAATCGTGAGGGGACGTAAGCAATGTCAGTGGTCCCAAAACCACCAACTGCATCTCCTCCCGTACCAGCTTCTCCGTCTTCGTCGTCTTTCGAACTAGTTGTTTCCACATCCTCCACGCTTTCCACCTCGTCCACCTGGTCGGCCAGGTACTCGTGACAATCAATACGGGCTGCCCACCATCTCTCCGCTCCTTCATTGGGCTCGAAATTGACGGCACGTCTCCTCAGGTCTCCATCGCCCACGTCTTTGCCAGCGTCTCCTCCAACACCGGAGACCAACGCAGGCTCCTCCCCACCAGTATCTTCACCGGAACCACCCACGCCGGATGTCCCCGTCCTCTCCACGAACTGAACGTAGACCATCGGCCGTGCATATATCGCAGCAGCGGGGTTGCAAACAACCCCCATATAATTGGCCCATGAAGCGTCACATGTGACCTTCATAAGTTATAAGCGGTCTCGCTGCACCACCCGTGAAGAGGATACACCGCCTCGATCGCGCACTTCTTCCTTCGATGGCGCGATCAAGCGCGAACGCACGCACTGCCTTAGCTCCGAGAGGCCCATGTCCTTCAGAGACGGCGCCCAGATCACGGTGCGGTCGCAACTTGACAGGTCCGCACCGTACGGTCCGTCACGTACGAGACCGTCCCCGTGGAAGACGAACAGATCTTGAATCTCCGCCATGAAGTACCTAACACAGAAGCAACTACCTGACACTTCTGTAATCTCTTCGTAATTCAACTTACCACTGAACACAAAAATTACATGGTTGCAGGTTCAGTCGAATTTGTGTTTAAATATTTTGCAGAAAATTGCACAATACTACTGGACCCAAAAATTATATGGTTTGCAAGGGAATAAAATTTTGAGATCAACGTAAATTTATTCATTCCAAATGGAGTTCATATGATTTTTCTATCCATGAAAGGTTGAAGTTAATTTTATTTCTACTATAAAAAATTCAAAATTTTCTGGGGTACTACAAAGTGTCAAACCTATTCTAAGTTAAAGTAAAAAAAACAACAAAATTGATTTCACTAAATTTAGAGTTCACTTAAAATATTTATGATTTTTTTAACTAACTCGAATTTACAGTATGAAAATAAATCACTTCAGATTTTCCCAAAGCATTTTTAAGTTTCCATACCCGAGTTAGACCTAGCCTATAGTAATGACATGCGGGGTCTACTACATAGAATTCTTTGTCATTTAATTTCTGAAATAGAAACTTACTGACAGGTGGGGCCCGTTTGTCATTGACGCCGTCTACTGCATAGTGCATGGACCGAAGTTCAATATGCCCGGTTAAGAGTACATAGACAACGCGCTTCGTGGGTCTTGACCGTCGGCGACTCTATTTCAATTCTACTTCTACTTCGCCGAACGACCTCTGAATATTTTGATATTTTATGATCAGGTTCGTGACAGTACGAAATTTTTTTACCGACATAAAATTGACAACACTAACAACAATAAGTATGCTAAGTCAACTAATTATGGCATAATCACATTGCTAACTATTGAGTCTTCTAATTACTTGCTAATCACACCGCCTTCCAATTTTGCGTCCGAACACTAAGTCCAAATACACCCACTACAGAATTATAACTACTCAGTTGCTATAATTTATCTAATTACATCATAATCACATTGCTAAAACTAACTACAACTGGATGCGAATGCCACATACCTTTTCTACGGCCTCGCTTCTCCCTCCTCTTCCGGGAACTGTTTTCTTCTCCCGCTCGCTTGCGCTAAGCTTCTCTCGCTCGCTAGCTTTAACCTTCTCTCTCGCTCGCTAGCTCGCAGACTCCCTTCGAATGAGCTGCTGCGGCCTTCTTATGGACGCGAGCAGCAAGCAGCCAGTCGGGCCACGCACACACGCGGGTAGGAAGCCGAAGCCGGGCTCGGGCGACACGCCCACGCGGCAGCGGTCCGGGCCGGGTCTCGGGCGGCCGTCCGTGCGGCCGCCACGTGGGGTGGGCAGCACCTGCTGCCGTCTCCGACGGCAGCAGTGCCCGCCACGCGGCGACGATCGAAGCGGCTTGTCGTAGTCTCGCGGCGGCGGGTTTCCTACTACCGTCCCCGACCGCAGCGGTGGAGTGCGGAGAGTTAGATTTAAAATTTTGAGATTACAGCCAAATCAGTCCAAAATTCGAAAATATCCGAGTAACGCATGCATGTGGCAAACTGACATTTTCCTTGGCTTGCACGTCCTGAATTCCAGATAATATGCTTTGCTTGGGCCTAGAAGTAGAATCTAATGCTCGCATCCTTGACAGAAACCAAACCTTGCTAGTTACTCCCTGGCTACAAACTGTTGTTTGATCACTGCCTCTGCGCCACGCGACAATTCCCTAGAAATTTGACATAAAAAAAAAAGGAAACTTCTGTTGTTACGGCTATTTAAAAGATTCACTGTAAAATTCATGTATTGGATGTGTTACTTTAGTCCAGAGTAGTGTGGAGGAATCACACCATGCATGTTTATCGTTAGGTCTAATAGGGTGGTGTCTACTGTTAAATAACTAGCAACCAATCATCGCAACTAGAAGTAAGATCAATCATACAATTAGACAATGCAAAAGTAGAAGAGCAAATAGACACAAAATATGTGAGAGAGAGCAATCCATCGATATTCTTTATTCCAATGACTTTCGATATATAATACATGAGCTCTGTCCTATATTTATAAACTAAGAGTCCTACTATGAATATGGTATCCCACATCTTTTTCTCGGAGAAGAAGAAGAAACCAGGGTACTCATACCTTGTTAAAAACTCTTTTCAAAAACCATGTAGGAAAAAAAGATAGAAGAAAAAAGTATATTGCGTACGCAAATTGTATTGCACTAGTTGCTTCATTAAAAATCTTTATGTGACAAACCTTCTAGTAAAAACTCTATAAAGGAAAAAGAGTAAAACAATTGATCTTCTTGATCATATAGAAGATTACTATCCTTCCTGCATAGCATTTGATCTTCAAGATCGAAGATGTATGGGATAATATTTAGGGTAGGTAACTTTCATAGTCTAAAATATGATGATAAAAGCTTAGCATGTATGTTCCCTCTCGGAATGATATAGGTTGGAGTCTTCCTGCTCCAATGTTGTAATCACAAAAGAAAAAAGATAATGATATTTTGAGTAAATCTACTATATTATCACAAAGTTTAGTCTTCTAGACACTTATCCCACTATTATTCTAGATATTGTGATGATAAAATAATTCGGGAGCAATATACTTAATACTTTCAAATATCCATTATTTAATTGTGCAACATTAGCAAGATTTTCTCCTTACAGAGGACCACGGGGGTAAAATTAGTTGCAATATCACATGCCTTCGGGATATAACTTATCAAGCATCTTAATGGGCTAAATATTTTGTAACTCTCTCTGAGTGGATTTTCAAAGATACAACCAATTAGTCTGTTTTGGAGAACTATAAGAATTGGCTTGTATTACTGCAGAGTAAGGTATAACCAATCTAAATTTTGGTATTTAGGGGATTAATCATATTGCTGATATCACCAATACACACAAGTATATTAGTACTACAGGATATCGTTGTTCCACAATCTTCTGGTGGAGTATGCACTTTATAGGTGCTTATATGGCGCACTTCTAGTCTTATGGTTTCTCATTTCATTCTCTCGAATCTATATGGATCATTGTCCACTTCTAGTGATCATGTAGTCATTGGGGTGAGTCATTTATTGACTTATTCGTTGAAGGAAAATGCTCATTATTCGGGTTGAGACTTAATATTATGTATAAGATTTATATATGTTGTGATTTTTCATTCCTTAAGGATATGTCAGTCCTTTTGAGGGTCTTCTTATTCGGATTTTCATAATCTTTTAACTGTATATTCTTTATTCACGTCATTTTCTAAAGATACTATGTAAGGTGTAGAGACTTAATATTGTGTATTTTCAAAAAATTATAAACTCTAATTTTTAGTAGTCAAGATTAAGATGCAGCAGAGATAAGTATCCACAAATACGGTCATAACAGCAAATCTTTATTACAGGTAATGATGATAGGTAATTGCTGGTCCCAGAAGCCTCCAAATAATTGCTCATAGTTAACCCCGTTCCACGAGCTCTCCGCCCAGATTAACAAGTCACCTGGATTCTTTCCTTCCGAATAGTTTACTCCACTTTGCTTCGGGTCACGATCTCTTCTTCTCCCTCCTCGAGCTCGAGGAGGGCCGGCTTCTTGTAGCCTGTGTCTTGTTCTCCCCACCCTACCGACAACCACTACTGCCTGTCCACGAACTCACGCACCGACCCAATCACTCCAACGTGAGCAGCTTCTTCCATGTTTTCTTCATCTCTCTCTCTTTCTTTCCATCAATCTTTTCCGGTTCGTTGCATTGCGTTTGGATTGGCCCTGGTAGATTCAGGTAGTTGCTGTTTTCCCCCCATTTCCTTTCTTTTACTTGTTTGGTGGTTGCAGTTCTTGACGCGTTTACTTTGGTTTGGCCATGGCCCCTTTTTTTTCTTGTTTGTTGACTAGTTTGATTGATTGCTATCACTTGTATCCGCATTTTTGTGTTTGATTTGATTGATACTTGCATTCCTTTGATGCAGAACTTTGGAATTAACCGCCACCTTTTTTTGTCCTGAATTTGGTGTAATAAATCGGTTTAGGTTTTGTACTAAATCCTCCCCCTTTTCCCCCTTCTTTTAGTTTTTGGTGCAGCATTTAAATGTCCTGACTTATTAGCTAGAGGTATTTTTAGCATTTAATCCGCATTCAATACAGTCGTACTGAGGCATCTTGGGGTTGTTGCTTGTTAGTTTTGTTGTGTTTTGCTTCGAGAACTGCATTTGGGTGTTATTGTGGATAAAGTTCCTGCCCTTTGTTCCCCCAAAAGTCCCATTTTTCCTTCCTATGGTTTCTTGATGCCTTTCTTTTGGGGGCTGTTCTTGCAGACTGGTTGGACCGCGTTTAATCGGAATGGACTCTCTTTTTCCTCTGGTAAAAATCGGGACTTTCAGAGGGGTGCTTGCCATGTTTTGGATGCTGCATTGGCACAATCTGGTCAAAGTCATCTGTCTTCTCATATCTCTTCATGCCCCTAGCATTTTCTTCCTTTTTTTTATTTTGTTTTATTATAGTGTTGCTGTATTTTGGGATTTGAGATGTATTTCTGTCTTTTCTTTCTTGCTACAATCATTTTTTTGTTTGTTTAAATCAGTTTTAGGGGTGGTTTTATACTTTTTTAGCTGCTTGATCATCTTGTGTTTTTCCTGTGATACTAAGGAACTGTTACATAGTTTCACAAAAATATGTCATGTATCCATTATAATTGAAATCGTTTATCTTTTATGGCGCCTCGTGATGTCATGAGTTGTATTTATGGAATATAGTTGACTGGACTCTTCACTCCTCCATCATTGCAGTAAATTTGCATTGTGGTGATAGATTTTAATGTGGAGGGATGCTCATCTCGTTTCACTTTGATCTTTATTTACTTCCTCTTTTTGCTGGATGTGCTGTAGGACTTGGTGCACATGATTCATAGCAGGAACTTTGCTTCCAATGAACTTAATGTCATCGCCTGATTTGATGGCTAATTGAGAGTGAACCGCGTCCGGTATTCAAGTTGTCAAGCACTACACATAAGCTCAGTTTGTATCCATTCTTGCAGCAATGGTACTAGGCCTCCGAACCAAGGCGAAGAAGGATGCTACCTTCCATGTAGACTTCAATATCCTCATCCAGGAAATCAGCCCATGGCCCCCTTCTGAATCCCTCAAGTCTTTGCGCTCTGTGGTCCTCTTTTGGGAAAATGACGATCGCAATTCAGGAAAGACAAACACTGTTGCACCTTCAATCCGGTCAGGTTCCACAGTGGGAAAGATCGAATTCAATGAGTTCATAAGCATACAATCTGTTTTTCAGAAGGAAGGGTCATCCAAGAGCGGAAAGTGGCAGAAGAACCTGCTTGAGTTGAATTTGTATGAACCGAGAAGGGATAAGCTGAAGGGACAGCATTTGGGGACTGCAACACTAGACTTGGCCGAGCATGCAATGTTTCATGAGGACACCAGTGTTCCTGTGCCTCTTAACTCCAAGAGGAGCCTTAGAAATAATGCACAGCCCATGGTTTACCTTAGAATCCAGCCTTTGGATGGGGATACCTCGAGCCTTTCCTCAAGAGATGCATTCTCAAAAGAGGCATCAGTTGATAAGGATTCAAAGGAATTGATGTCGGCAACAATGAGTGAGGAGTACACTGAAGATACTGAGTTTGCTTCCTTTACTGATGATGAGGAGGAAGCTCCATACCCGCACCGCTCGGATGGGAATGTGCATACTGGTAGTGATAGATCTCAGGACTCTCTCAAGGTAAAGAAGAACACCATCTTTATATGTGGAATGGACTCTTGTCTGCTCATCTTACTTTGAAACGTTATTTTACACCTTAAGTGAAGAAACCTTTCTTCTTAAACAATTGTAATAAACTGGAAGCATTGGGCAGGGCATAGGGAGTTGTTACTATTCTGTTTCCATCACATTTCTAAAGTGTGGCTGATATAAAAAGGGAAGATGTATTCAATCTTCGATTTTTTACACACTGTTCCTCGCAAGGCAAGCTATAGCTGTTGGAATGGTTGATTAGATAGTCCATATGTTGTCGCTTTGTTTACTTTATTCTGTCGTGTAAACACCATGTTAACACAACAGGAGTTTCATGTGCATCGGTGCATGCTTACTAGTTTCAGTAAAAATAGTAACGGTATAATTCAGCTCTCTTGTTCAGTTTCTCCCATAAAAACACATATGTTCTCAATGTTTTTGATTTCCAATAAAACTTAGAGTCTTCTTATTTGCATTATCTGAATCTAGTTTGAAATTTTCTAGGGGAAGGATATCAGGATAGTTGGTAATGAAGGTGCTAGCTCATCATTGGATTCCCAGCGTGAAGTGCCATCTTCCAGTACAAAAGTGAGGAGTGAAGAAGTTGAAAAGTATCCAATTCAAGTCGAAAAGTCAAATGGCCATCCAGGGAATATATCTCTTTTATCAGATTTTCCCGGAGAACAAACTCCATTTATTCCACCACACAGTGCTCTTAGAACTGGTCGTAAAATGTCATTTGCTTATGGTATGACCGACTCCAACCAAAGACAGTTTGGGGAGAGAACTTATAGCACTTTAACTAGTGATAGAGCAAAGAATATGAGGTTCAGTATGAGAGTTCCAGATGTTAATGGAAGTGTCATAAATAAGAAATTTGATTCCCGAAAGGAAGAAGTGAAGGAAGTTGATTCCCAAGATATCTTGATCTCTCCTGATGCTAAGGCCAGTGCTGATGATGGACCGCAAGCTCAGGTGCCGATACGCATTTCAAATAATCGAAATGACAGCAAAGTTCGAGAACTAGAAATTAGGGTTGAGTTGCTTGAAGCAGAGCTGCGAGAAGCTGCTGCTGCTGAGATAGGCCTTTATTCCGTGGTTGCCGAACATGGCAGCTCAACAAACAAGGTCCATACACCGGCACGAAGGCTCTCTAGGCATTTTATTCATGCATTAAGAAACTGGTCGAGGGATAAGATGGGAAGTGCAGCAAGGAGTGCTTCCTCTGGGCTGGTTTTGGTTGCAAAAGCTTGTGGATATGATGTTGCAAGGTGCATGGGATTTCCTCTTATGTTCTAACCTTTATATTTGAAGGAATGCCTACTTTTTTGGGGGTGGAATAATTGGCCGTGACTTCATAAATTTTTACATGCTTACCTTTAGTCCCTGATCATTACGTTAGAGCAGTTGATGAACTTTCTAATGTATTGTTTTATCCGTATTCTGACATATTTTTTCCAATCAGGTTGAGCTTCTGGCTGTCAAACTGTGTGGTGCTGCGAGCAATTGTTACTGAAACATCTAAGCAATTAGGCACTGGAAATGGTATCAATTCTACTGATTATAATTCCAAAACAGCACCCAGGAGAAATTCTGCATCAATGTGGGAATCGCTTAATCGGAAGAAAGGAAAACTGCTTTCCCCTGAGTTTGATAACTGGGAAGATATCGACACGTTTATAGCTGCACTAAAGAAGATTGAATCATGGATATTCTCACGGATTGTTGAATCCATTTGGTGGCAGGTTTGTTTCCTTGTTAGTTTAAATCCTTTTTTGCATGTACGTTTGTTTATAGGAATTTGTTAAACTTGGTGCACTACAAATCTTTCTTTGCAGACATTCACACCACATATGCAGTCTACTCATATAATCAGTGAATCAAAGACCAGTTCAAACGCAAAGAAATGTTATGGAAGGATTACTGTTGTGGGCAATCAGCAACAAGCATCCTTATCAATAGACATATGGACGAAGGCGTTCAAAGAAGCATCGGAAAAGCTTTGCCCAGTAAGGGCAGCTGGACACGAGTGTGGGTGTCTGCCTATGTTGGCCAAATTGGTGAGCTTCGTATGATTGATCAATAGCTCAAATATGCTCATATTTTTCCCAAAATAGGTATGAAATATACAATTACATATTCTAGCATGAAAAGATACTTGTGATATTAAACTCGATGGTCTATTGAAGCTGTTACTGACATTTCTGTCGTAGCAACAGGACCAGACAGTAAAGAAAGGGGACCAAGGGATCCTCAAAAGAGGGGACTGATGCGAAGAGAGTTGGGTGTGTATTGATTGCCTTGAAAAAAGTCCTCCTGGATTACATGGGAGAGGTGGCTATTTATAGCCTTCCGATCAGGGTACATGAGATTACAATTCTACCCCTAAAAGGACCCTATGCCTGTAGGGGTTGCATGGTTTTTTCTTCCCCTACGCGTAGCCTTCGTTCTACTGTGGACCCTCCTGGTCCTGGTCCAGCCGGTCAGTACGCGCGGCCCATTAGTACTTTTCTCCCTTCACGTCGTGCGGGGTGCCCCAGGGCACCCTTCGGTGCTCCTAAGGTGGCCCCGGGCAGAGATCCCAGGGCCCCCCTGCTCCTAGATGTGTGGTGCTTGGCAGTCTTCTCGCACCCTTTGGCCTGGGGCACCCTTCGGTGCTCCTAAGGTGGCCCCGGGCAGAGATCCCAGGGCCCCCCTGCTCCTAGATGCGTGGTGCTTGGCAGTCTTCTCGCACCCTTTGGCCCTCCCGAAGGTACACGTGGTACCCTTAGGGGGAGGGAAGGAAGGGGCGTGCCGAGGCCTGAGGCCCTTGGGGGTCTTCTGGTGGCTTTCCCGAAGGTGTACTTGGTTCCTTTCGCGGGGGCTAGTCACGCCTCTGGTTCTTGGCCATCATAGGCCTCTTGGCGGCCTTTGTGCGCCCTCCGGGCCTTTCCGAAGGTATACTTGGTACCCTTCGGAGACCCCTAGTCGCGCTTCTGGCTTTCGCCCTCGTGGGTCTCCTAGCGGTCTTCGTGCGCCCTCCGGCGTACTTGGTACCCTCCGGGGACCCCTAGTTACGCTTGCGACTCTTGGTCCTCGGGGGCCTTCTTGTGGTCTTCGCCGGATCGTTGGGGCCAGTGGGCATAAACTGTAGTCTTATAATTCACTGTGACTCACTGTGAGCATCATGATTGTTGGTAAATGTTACAAACCGGATACAACCATACGAGCATAATTTGACCCTTTACTTTTCATGATGTAAGAAGCCTTCTCTGTGCATTTCACACTTGTTCACTAGCTGTGTTTTTCCTAAAATTGTTTCTGTTGTTTATTTGTACATTTCACCTTAAATTATTTTATTTCTGATTTTTTTAATGTTCAATGCAACTGCATCTTGATTCAAGCTTTGGGCACTGAGAATGAGAAGATATGGACTTCATACAAATCTTTTAGACTTCTACTAATTCCCAACAGTATTTCCGTTTGATAGGTGATGGAGCAATGCATAGCTAGATTGGATGTAGCAATGTTCAATGCTATTTTACGGGAGTCAGATGATGAGATTCCAACAGATCCCATGTCTGACCCAATAACTGATCCTAAGGTTCTTCCCATCCCATCTGGGAAATTTAGCTTCGGTGCTGGGGTCCAACTGAAAAATGCTGTAAGTACAATCATGCTCATTGTGTGGCCACACTACTCACACCAGTGGGATGTTTTTTTTTCACTTGTTATTGAGAGCACCAACCCATATCTTTTCTGGTGGTGCTAGATTGGCAGCTGGTCCAGATGTCTTACTGACTTGTTTGGTATGGATATGGATGACTATCCAGAAGTTGAGAATGGAAATGGTGAAAATGGCATTGCTGAAAACCGCAAGCCATTCTATCTCCTAAATGCATTGAGTGATCTCCTAATGCTCCCTAAGGATGTCCTCATGGAAACTAGTACCAGGAAAGAGGCATGAGCTTCTATCTTGTTCAAAAAAAAGTTCATTAGTTTAATAATGAATTATCAATATGAACTATTTAATTATTTCTGATCAATTTGAAGTTATTTTTATATTTCTAATGGTCATACTATCATCTCATTTTTCACAGCTTTGTCCTAACTTTAGTTCGTCAATCATCAAGAGCATCCTTGATGGCTTTGCACCGGATGAATTTTGTCCAGACCCAATTCAAGATTATTTGCTTCAAGCACTAGAATTGGAGGTTAGTTTATTCAATTTTGGGATGCATTGATAATACAGGACTTATGTTGGTAACGAGCCTAGTTACTCGAAAGGTTAAGAACATAACATGCTTGATTGCCTAGAATCTCACAAAACCGTAAGACATGTAGTCTATTCCATGACTAAGGGGTATAAACCTGTTCTGTTCCTGTTTTGGGTGGAATAAGCAAACTAGGCAGTTACTGGGAGCTATTTTTTGGTTATACAACACCTGACCATTTTTATATAAAAAAAATGCAAATTCAGCATTTACTTGTATCATTGGCAAATGCACATGTTTTTTAATGATGTACCACAGAAACCCAGAAACGGTTCCCATTTTCGTATAGCTAAATATGATAATTGACTTTTTGGGGGAAAAAGGTGACCATTTCTAACAAGGTAATTCCTTTTTGTATAAGATTGTAGTTTCAAGTTATAGGCTGCTAATTTCACGAGGAAACTAAAACTAGGTAATTACTAACATTGGAAGTATATGTAACAAACTACAATGTGAGCAAAATGTAGGCTGTTTGATTGCAATTTACCGAGTGTTGGACCATCAGAAATCAGTTAGCAATCTTTCCTGTTGTTAGGACCATCTGGAGGGCAACGGCAAGGGCATACACGCTGTCCCGTGCAACGCATCGCCCATCTTGTACCCTTACCCTGCATCTGGGGCAATATTAAGCATCATCGGTGATCCTAGGAAGAGTGGATCGGCGATCCTTCGCAAGTCCAACACGAGCGACGACGAGCTTGATGAGCTGAGCTCGCCATTGACCTTCGTCTCCAAAGTGTCATCGAACCCGCTCGCCAAGCTGAAGCAGATCAGCAACTCAAACACGGCGAGGTACAGGCTCCTACATGAGGTGTGGAAGCTGGACGACCAGTAGTGACTGGTCCTAGCCTCAGTGTCTCACGTATATATATATAAGCTATCCTTTTGCAATATGATTCGAGCTCATGTGTAGTCTAATCTATGTGTGTTTTGTACCTGCTTGGCACACGGAAATGAACTATGTAACTGTGTAGTCCAAGCCTTTTATGCGGACGGGGCTTGGGCTGCTTTTAAGCTGTCTAGGAAGGGGGAAAAATGGCTTTCAGCCTAAACAAAAGGACCAAACAGTATCTATCTTTGCAGGGGAAGCCATTTTTTCGATGCAAACAAAACGTAAAAAACCGCCTGTCATACAGCAATCACTCTTGAGCAAAAAATCTGCTGATTTTGCTACACTTGAGTAATTGACGGCAGCCTCCAACATGCTAGGCTGCCATTCCAATTTTTTTAAACTGTTTTCCATATTAATTGGTGTGCTCTAAGCAGTAATCACTTTTGAACATCGACACGATCTCCAATATTAAACTTTGATGATTATTTTTATATGAATATGTTTATAAAATAATATAAAATGTTCATATAAAAATATTCTCGTAACTAATCTAATGATATCAGTTTTACATGACCAATATAAATAGTTTTTTATATATTAATTATCAAAACTAAAGAAGTTTAGTTACACACTTTCTAAAACTACATTAAATCCAGCTCGATTGCAGGCCAGGTACTACAATGCATATGATGTACGCCATAATCACTTGGCCAAGGATTGGAACCAAGTTAGAGTATCTTTAGTGTACTGAATCGGCATCGATTCAAAGTCACGTCACTAGACATTTTTTTCGTCAATGTATTGATCTGGTTCTTACTTTCAAAGTAGGATCAATATCTTAATAAAAAAAATCAGAAAAGAAATAAAATTTATCCCTCTTAACCACTCTCTCTCTCTCAGCATTCCCCTCCCCTCAGCCTCATCTTCGATCTCCTACTCCCCCACAACCTACGTCGCCCTTCTCGCTCCGCGCCACCCCCCGGTCAAACAACCCCCCCCCTCCACCGTAGAGGAGGCCAGATCTGCTAGCTTGCAGTGATGGCGCCGCGAGTTGCGAGCGACGGTGGCAAGGCCAAGGCGGTAGGTGGTCACGTGATTTTTTTTATTACGTTGGAATCGAATCATGTTTAGAGTTCGGTTACAAGATTTATCCACGTATTGAATCGATTCAATACCTTTTTTTTCCTCCTTTGAACCGGCTAAAATACAATATTGGATATGGTTTTATTGTCAAAAGACCAATCTAACTGTATCATTTTCATATGTCCCGTATAAATAGTTTTTTTATTTATTAGTGATCAAAGTTAAGTTTGGTTACACGGTTTCTAAAACTTTGTTAAATTCCGCTCGATATGATGTACGCCATAATCACTTGGCCAAATCCGATGGCGTGCCCAGGGCTCCAGGTCCTTCATGTCCCATAGCGGCAGACCAGACCATGCACGCATGCCGGAATGAAGTTCATCTACATTCTCAAAACTCGAACCATACCACCAAATGGTCTCTTATTGCAATCTACCACTCCAGGCCTGCAGCAGTTGTTCCATACACATCCATGTCCATGCAACACCTCATGAAAAGGTTTCAGTTTTAGATGGAAACTCAAAATTAGAGACTCGCACGCCAAGACTAACTAACTAACAACTCGCAATGCATCCAAAGCCCACCTGGGCATCTTGCATGAGGCCCATTTTTCTGCAATTACTGGAAAATTTCCTTTGAAACGCAAACAGAGCTCGCTTAGATGCCCTTCTCCAGCATTGCGCGGACTCTGGTAGGAAGACCATACAGCCTGATGAACCCCTGAGCCGTCAGCCTCGTTGTAAATCTCCCCGTTCTCGAATGAAGATATGTCCTCCCTGTACAAGCTGTAAGGGCTCTCCCGGACATCTTCAGGGTCACGGAACCGGTTGCTGTCGCGGTGATCTTTTCCATGAACGATTGGCGGAGCGGGTCGAACCAACGGCCGGCGTAGAGACCAACTCGGCGTGCTTGAGGGCGAGAATGTCCCTTCCACTGCATGGCCTCCCTGTCCAATGTTAGGGCCTCGAGCTCACGCACCGCAGCTGACATGATGGTGCCACCAGGGGTCTCGTAGACACCACGGGACTTCGTGCCTACGAGGTGCAATGTAACAAGTTACAATGTAACAAGAATGTGCAACAAAGGTGTTCTAGTTATTGATTACATCTAATCTTAACAACTCTAATCTAGATCACATCTAGCAATCTCACATGGTAAGTCTTTAAAGTATATCTAGCACGTTCTAGTTATTGATGCTGCTTTCAAGAACTTTGACTAACGTCACTAATCACTGGTTTGCATGACACTTGAGATGGCTGCTGCCTAGACTCCTGAGTCCTGACCGCAAAAAGAAGCGAATAAACTTGAGCCACCAGACCACTTACTTAGCTCTTATCTAAAAAATGATAATTTCTTTTTTGTTTCGCCTCAACAGGAGCAAGCTACTACAGTAAAGTTAATGAAAGCATGATAAATTGTGTCATATAGCCCTTATAAAAAGTTAGAAATTCACATTGCTAAACTATTCCAAAGTTCATCATACAGACTTGGCATCCCTAGTTCAGACTTCAGACTGGTCATATCCAGATTTCAGGCCAACTCTGCTTTATTGTAAATAAAACTTCATGATAAAGGTCGACAGAATTCAATGTATCTCATGAGGGGAAAACCCGTAGTATCACTGAAATGACCAATCATACGGATATACTAAACTAGGCTACACACTGCAGCAAAGATGAAAATAAAGAGCATAAAAGAATACTTTTTCAGAACAAGGGATAACACAAGATAAAAAATTGATCACTCACTCAGGTTTTGAAGGTGCATTTTCTGGTGCAACAGACATCATATACATATCTTCATTTGGCTCATTTGCTGGGTCTTCCAAAAGGTCACCCTGCAATATTGAAGACAAGTATTATGGTTTTCAATTCAAGACATCAACAAGGTAAAGTTGCGCAAGGTTAAACAATATCATCAATATGACGCTGCACTGCATTCATCTGAAAGTTTGGGAAACTGCGCATAAGCATAATGTAAAAAAAATTTGGTACATTCAAATGAACAAGAACAGCATAAAGAAATGAATAACTAGAGAAGAGATCAAACAACTAGAGTGGCCAACAAGGAAACAGTTCATACCTCATGGCTAAGGTGCCACAAATTTCGATCTCTGCTGTATATTGATTTCTTTGAAACTGGAACTGGCACATTATGTTTCTTTGCATACTCAATTGCATCTTCACGCCCTGTGATATCCCACTCCCTCCAAGGTGCCACCGCTTTAAGTTCAGGATTTAAAGCATAAAATGTAAGCTCAAAGCGAACCTACAGAGTGTTAGGAATAGTGCTTGTATTATCAGGGGGCCAATGGGCCAGTATATATACACAAATACAGGTTACAGATAAGGAAACCAAATAATATCTAGAGTCCTACTCTAACACATATATATCTCTAACACCCCCCCCCCCCAAACTCATGGTAGATCAACAACACTGAGTTTGGAAAGGTAGAAGCCGTGCTGTGCTCGAGTCTGGGCATTCGTGAAGAAATCCGCTATCTGAAACTCTGAAGGCACATACTGAAGAGCAATCACCTGATCATGCACACAAGACCTCATGAAGGAAGCATCAACACCAATATGCTTGGTGAGCTCACGCTTCACAGGATCACGGGCAATACTGATAGCACCTGTACTGTCTGACAAGAGAGGAGTCGCTGTAGTGACAGAAACAACAAAATCCTCAAGTAACCACCGTAGCCAAGTAATCTCTGCTGTCAAGAGAGCCATAGCTCGCAACTCAGCCTCTGCACTCGAGCGGGATATCTGCGATCTGCTTCTTCGTCTTCCGAGCAATGAGAGAACCACCAAGAAAAACACGATGGCAGAGATAGACCGCGATCGGAGGATCGTTGCCCAAGTAGCATCCGAATAAGCCTGCAGCTGTAACGAGCTGGAGCGTGGAAAGAAGAGACGGCGAGAGATAGTCCCGCGAAGGTATCGCAAAACTCGAAGAAGGTTCTATAGTGGACCTGAGTGGGAGTGGAAACGAATTGACTTAGAACATGAACTGGATAAGTGATATCCGGACGAGTAACAGCAAGGTAGACAAGACTCCCAACAAGATGACGATAGCGAGTCGGATCAGAAAGAGGCTCGCCATCAGAATGCCGGAGATGAACGTTGAGCTCCATGGGAGTCTCAACAGTACGCTGATCAGGGAGAGAAGCGCGATCAAGAAGATCCTGAATATACTTCTCTTGGGACATAAAGAAACCATCTGGAGTGGAAATAACATCAATCCCAAGGAAGTAACGAAGAGGACCAAGATCCGACATAAGGAACTGCTCACTCAGACGAGCCTTGACAAAGGCAATGTACTCAGAATCATCTCCGGTGATGATTATATCATCAACATATAGAAGAAGAAGAGTCCGACCACGAGACGAAGTGCGAACAAAAAGAGCAGGATCATGATCACTAGCTGAGAAGCCAGCAGCAGTGACTACAGAGGAGAAACGCTCAAACCAAGCACGAGGAGCTTGTTTAAGGCAATAGAGAGAGCGACGAAGACGACAGACCATACCCTCGGGAGCATAATACCCGGGTGGCGGATGCATGTAGACCTCCTCACGCAACTCGCCATTAAGAAAGGCATTCTTTACATCAAGCTGAGAAACGGACCAATGGCGAACAGACGCCACCGAAAGAAGAGTGCGGACAGTGGTCATGTGGGCCACAGGAGCAAAAATCTCGTCGTAGTCACGACCATGCTCTCTTTGGAAGCCACGAGCAACAAGACGCCTTATATAGCGCTCAAGAGAGCCATCAGGCGAGTCTTAATCTTATAGACCCACTTACACGTGATGGGACGAGAGTGAGATGGAAAAGAAACAAGATCCCAAGTACCAGTACACTCGAGAGCAGCAATCTTCTCGGTCATAGCATGCTGCCACTCAGGATGAGTAACAGCATCCCGGTAGGAGAGACGGGCCCATGGGTAGCCGCACGAAGAAGACCAAAAGCAGGCGGGAGGCCGAATCGGCCAAACGATCGCGGAGGCCGTAGCGAGAGAGATGATGGCCCATCGAGGAAAATAGAGCATCGGGAGAAGATGAAACATCAGAGGAAGATGGTTCATCCGGAAGAACATCAATACGAGGTCGACGAGTGTAAAAGAGAGTGGGAGGAGCCCGAGGAGCCACAAAGCGGCGGCGAGGCGGCATTTCTTGGCGGAGAGGCCTCGGGAGATATATGTGGAGACTCGGTGGGGCGGATGGGCGAGGGCAAGACAGAGATGGGTGTATCTGGAAAGGTCAAAAAAGACAGGGACTCCACAGAGGAAACCGAAGGAGAGGCAGGACGTGGGTAGAAGGGACGAGACTCGTCAAAAGTCACATCCCGAAATCCGCATCCGTCGACCAACAGATCCCAAAGACCGATAGCCCTTGTGCTCGGCATTGTATCCCATAAAAACACACTCCACAGACTGAGCAGTCAGTTTGGTGCGTTCTCGAGGTGCAAGGAGAACGTAGCAAACGCAGCCAATCAGACGAAGGGCAGAGTAGTCTGGAGAAAGATCACAGAGACGCTCAACCGGGATCTCACCCTGAAGAGCAGAAGAGGGCTGGATGTTGATAAGATAGGTGGCAGTGGAAACAGCCTCAGTCCAAAAGTGAGGTGGAATAGAGGCGGCAATCATCAGTGTACGAGCCGTCTCAAGGAGGTGACGATGCTTGCGCTCAGCGACACCATTCTGAGCATGAGCACCAGGACAAGAGAACTGAGCAAGAGTGCCCTGCTCAGCAAGGAAGCTGCGCAGGTAACGAGAGATGTACTCGCCAGCAGAGTCAGCACGGAAGACTCGAATAGGAGTGGAGAACTGTGTGCGAACCATAGTGGCAAATTGTTTATAGATAAACAAAGCCTCACTACGGGAAGACATAAAGTATATCCAAGTGTGACGAGAGAAGTCATCTATAAAAATAATATAATAATGATGGCCCCCTTTCGAAAGGAAGGGAGCCGGACCCCAAACATCTGAATGAACAAGATCAAAAGGACGCTGAGATACAGACTCACTATGAGAATAGGAAGTGAATCTGTTTCCCTAACTTACATACGACAATCTAAAGATCGTCTCTGAGGCGGACCCGAAAGACCACGACGGACTAAAGATGACAAGCGAGATCCACACAGATGACCAAGGCGGTGGTGCCACTTCTTTGAAAGAGCCGATAGACGGAGTGGCGAAGCGGAGAGCTCAAGCGGTGACGGTGGCGGCGGAAGGAAGGTGAAGCCAGTCAAGCTCCCAGAGGCCGAGAGTCAAGGCGCCGAGGGCGAACCAACGAGCCTCCGTGTGGCGGTCCTGAACACAACAAGAGTCAGAGTCAAGAATGACCCAACAACCAAGGTCAGTAATCTGCCCAGCAGAAAGAAGCTGCATGGTTAGACGAGGAACATGAGCAACAGAAGGAACATGAAATGATGAGTTGCTAAGAGGTCCTCGACCAGAGACATAAAGAGAGGTATCATCAGCAGTAAGCACACTGACAGGGGAATCAAGAGGTGTAACAAAAGACAGAGTGGAAGAATCAAAAGTCATGTGAAAGGATGCTCCAAAATCAAGGATCCACGGGGAGGTACCTGACTGTGTAGGAGGTGGTTTCTCATTGCCCAAAGAGTCAGTACCAAAACTCATCGAGGAGAACACGAAGCGGCAGCGAGCATCGAAGTCGGCTATCTCACCTTTCGGTGAGAAACTATTTGAAGTAGTCGATGCAGACGTCGATGTAGAAGTACCGGTGCCAGTGCTAGGAGAAGAACGGCGTGAAAGATGTCGCTGGTTCTTATAGCACTGGGACTCAATGTGGCCGACCTTGTCATAGTAGAAACAGCGAGGACGGCCACCACCAGATGGAGGGCGGCCACCACCACCTGTGGAAGCCGCTGGAGGAGGCAGTGTACTGAAGCGTGGAGCAGTCGGTGTAACAGGTGGACGAGTTGCGAGTACGGAGGGGAGTGGCATCGGACCAAAGACCACTCGAGACGAGTCTCCTCTGCACGTATCTCGGTAAGGGCCTCGGAAGAGTGACACGAGGTGGCGTGCAAGAAGCCGGGCACGCCTCTGCCGAACTTCGGGGCGAAGACGAGTAAGGAACTCGTGAACACGCTGAAACTCCAGTCGGCATGTACGGCCAGCGGCCTGAGCAGGGCGGCGGCCGGCGGTCGCGAAGAGAGTCGGTGGCGCCGCATGCGAGAACTCGGCGTAGAAGGTGTCCACATAGCATCACCTGGCTGAAGAGAGTGCTCTGGCGAACCAGCAGCAGTAGAGGCATCTCGGAGGGTTTGTAGTCTTGACGAAGGTGAGTCTACATCACAGACGGTAGAAGAAAATCCCACAACCTCGAAGAAGGCGAGGCTTGACATCGGCGATGAAGACAAGGCGGCCCGGCGGCGTCGTCATCGCACCACTGAGCCCAAAGCCTCTTGGTAGGCAGAGGCAGCCTTCTCATCAGCAAGGCCAGCAGCCTCAACAGCAGCCTTGTCGGCTGTCGAGGATAGCGCAGCAGACGTAGGCTCCGTCGGAGGAGTAGGGCAAGGCGGGCAGGTGACATCGCCAGAGAGGACGCCCCAGAGACGAAGACCACGCATGTGAATGCGCATGTGAGACACGAAGTCGGTGTAATTAACACCGTCGAAGATCACCGGGCAGCGAGGGAGGGAAACGGTGCCCATTGGTAGGCGGCGCTGGACGGCGCGGCGACCAAGGCAACGAGGTCTAACAGGCGGCGCTGGACGGCACGGCGGTTAGAACAACGTTTTTTTTCTGCCGGCTCTTCACGGGCCGGTTTTAATCTTCGGCCCACGTCGTCCAGCGGCGGCGCGCCGCAGGAAACTAGGTCTTCTGCCGGTACGCTTCTTCCTCGATCTCGGCGGATCTCCCTCACGCGATCCCGACCACACCTCGGCTTCAAGCGGCGGATCTCCCCTCTCTATCCCGACCGCACCTCGGCTTCTTCCCCCTCAGCCTCCTCGCGGCTGGCGGCGGCCAGCGGCAGAAACAACAGCACTTTCAGCGATCCGGCGGCCCCCCCGGCTCGGCGACGATATCGGAAGTCGAGGCGGCGTCGGCACGAGGAAGCCGAGGCGGCGTCGGCACGCGGAGCCGAGGCGGCGATAGCGATGAGTGGTGGCGGCGGCGGCGGCGGCGGCCGGTGGCGGCGATGCTCGGGTCGTCCGGCGCCGTGAGCGGCGACGATGGCGCGGGCGGTTTTGACGAGGCCTGCGTCTGGAGACCGGAGATTCGATCCGATCGAGAGTCGTCGAAGACAACGACAGGAGGTGATGCCGTCTGAGCGGCGGCGGCGGGGCGACAAGCAAAGCGAAACCCTAGGTACGCTCTGATACCATGTTAGGAATAGTGCTTGTATTATCAGGGGGCCAATGGACCAGTATATATACACAAGTACATGTTACAGATAAAGAAACCAAATAATGTCTAGTCCTACTCTAACACATATATATCTCTAACATATATATCTCTAACACAGAGAAGGTAGCATTAGATGACTGCCCATATTGATATTAATATTCTTATTAACAACATTATACCTGATCATTGCCTTTTCCTGTGCATCCATGAGCAACTGCATCTGCACCAACTTCCTTGGCAACATCAACCATTGCCTGCAATGGAAATATATATTGCTTAGTCCTCCTCTGTTCAGCCATACCATTTGGTGTCCTCAAAGTAATAAAAGGATATATGCAATGTTCGGTATATCATTGCAAGTACTTCATTTCAAAATTTCATTCATCTAACCACCTATGAGAATTACATATTTAAGTTTAGCTCCTACAAAGCTTACAGATCCAATGTTATCTCACATAAGAGAACACAAACATTCACAAAAGAAAAATAACTCGTACGATAAATAAATAAAGTGCATGCCCAATGCAATTGAGGACCACCATAATATAACACATTGCATAATGGCTTAAACAGCCCTATTCAATGGTAGAAGTAGGACCGGCTCCTTCCAAGATTGCCACAGATAGCAAGTTAGCTTGCAACGCCAATCAAACAGAGATGTGCTGTGTTGTTGGTTAGTATGCACAGCACATGGTGTGATGGTGAGTTCAAAATTCAAATCACGATTGCCCACTTCTCTCTTGTTTGGAACATGGGAATTTTGCAAGAATTTCGTAGGAAGCAGTTACATTCACGCAGGAATCTGGGAAAAATCGCATGTTCCGTACAGGGCCTAAATTCCTCTGCTTCTCATGTGTTACACTTGTTAGCGCATCCCAACCCCATGGTAAGATTCTAGTTCCACCCCTGGCCCTACTGCAGGATGCCTATCAGACTCACAATAGGTCAACTGATCATATCAGTCCAATGAGGTAATGACAGATATCATCCACCTATATCACATCCACTATCCACTCTGTACTGGACTAGCAGATCAACAAAATTACAAAACTGAAGATGGGCATCCAAAGCTTGCAGGTGAGACTTTCAGGGAACAAAAAAGAAATGTAGTAGTACAGAAAAAACTTGACAAGTCAAAGTCTAGCAAGAAATTAATGATGCACGACTCAAACAGGTTTCAAATTCTACCAGTGTGGATGGCTGCAACCAAAAGTGACATCAATTTTACATCAGTGGTTTCAATGGTGTAATGCATTTATAATTCAAATAATTTTTATTCCAGTATGAGCAAGTGCAAATTAAAGATCACAGAAAGATGCATTTCAAAATTTACTTGTAAGACAATTATGTTACTGTCATGTGGGGCCTGACCTATGCCTGGCACAGGGAGTTGGCGCTGGCAACAGTCCATCCCAATTAGGGCCGGCGCATGGAAGGCTTAGAGATATGCCTTCCTATTTATAGTTTCTTTATTTAGGGACTAGAGTATGCATTAGAGATTAGTTTGTTTGGATTGTGTTACTTGTTAGACAAGTTTGTTAGGGCCATCTCTATTTAAAGAGACTAAGCGCGTTGATCAAAGGTGTGAAGAAAATCTGAATTATCTGTCCCCCCCCCCCCGGGCGCGCCCTTCCTTGCCGCGCGGCAGCCGTGACCACGGTTCCACAACCACGTCGTCGGGGTCCAGGGCTGCGTCCAGTGACTCACCACGACTACCCTATTCATTCCAATCCCCACTCCAATATTTCTACTCGTAACAACTTAGTATCAGAGACGTCCGCTACCTCACCAACCATGTTGGAACGTGACAGTTCGGATGCCGTTAGCAAGAAGTTGGATGCCATGTTGCAGTAGATGGAGTTCGACCGGCTCAAACTCTACGACAAGATTGATATGCTTTCTGTCTCCATCAACGACATCGACAACCAACAACGAGCACATCATCTCACCATCACACGTCTGGAGCAAGCCTACCACCCGTTGGCCCCGAAATTCGACTACGACACAAATGTCGACGCCGAACTACGAGCAGCCGAGGGTCTGCTCCCTAGCCCACGCAGGGCTGCACGCGGCCCTCAGGCACCCGCGCCACATGTCGCCGACCTAAAGGGACCCTCGCCAAGATCGTCCCATGGCGGAGGCGCGCCGTGGTCGGCGGCGTTCCTCACTTCCTGGCCCGAATTTCCGACGTTCAATGGCCACAAAGATCCGTTGCCATGGCTCAATCACTGTGAGCAATTTTTTCAGGGAAACACACCATGGAGGAAGACAAGGTTTGGTTGGCAACCTTTCACATGACTGGTTCGGCACAGCTTTTGGTACCATCGCTTGGAGCGCGACATGGGAACGCCCTCATGGCGCCACTTCGTCGAGCAGGTCAATACTCGTTTCAGTGGCCAATGGAGACCATGTCGCTAGCCTGGGACTCTGTCATGCTATGCCCATTCGCATCAGAGAGGAGGCGTTCACCTTGGATTGCTATGCCATGCTATTGGAAGGATTTGACGTGGTCATAGGGGTTCAATGGCTCGGTACTCTCAGACCGATCACTTGGGAATTCTCTCGCATGACCATGGCTTTTGCTCATGCCGGGCGCAAGGTGATCTGACGTGGCCTTCCAATGGAGCCTCGGTCAGCTAGGTTGCTTGCTTGTACCGGCACCAACTTGATGGATGATCTACTCAAGGAATTCAACAGCCTCATTGTCGAACCACATGGACTGCCGCCTATCAAGGCGCTATCATCGTATCCACTGAAGAGCGGTATTGATGTTATTGCCGTTCAGCCTTAGCGCTACGCGCAATTGCAAAAAGACGAGCTCGAAACACAGTGTGTCGAGATGCTTCAGCAAGGGACTATTCGCGATAGTACTTCGGCCTTTTCTTCTCTGGTGTTACTCATCAAAAAGGCAGATGGTTCTTATCGCTTTTGGGGCGACAACATGCTCTCAATGACCGCACAATCAAAGATAAATTTCTGGTTCCGGTTGTCGAGGAATTGATGAACTCCGTGGCGCCAAATTTTTTACTAAGCTCGACTTGCACTCTGGCTATCATCAAGTCGTGATGCACCCGGCCGATGTTGAGAAGATGGCGTTCCACACTCACCAAGGGCTTTTTGAGTTCCTTGTTATGTTGTTTGGCCTCACCAATGCGTCGACCGCGTTTCAGGCCCTGACGAACTCCGTCCTCCATACATTCCTTCTGTGTTTTGTGTTGGTATTCTTCGATGACATCCTCATCTACAGTCCATCATGGTCCGAGCATCTTTGTCATGTTCGTGCAGTCCTACGTACGCTCCAGTATCATCGCTTCTTCCTAAAACGCTCCAAGTGTTTTTTTTGGGGGGGGGAGACGGTCGCCTACTTGGGCCATGTAGTGTCCACAGCAGGCGTCGTCGTCGACCAAGCGAAGATCACTGCTGTCATTTCCTGGCCGATTCCAAAATCAGTACGGGCAGTTCGTGGATTCCTCGGCCTTGCGGGGTATTACCACAAATTTATTCGGGATTTCGATTCCCTCGTGACGCCCCTTAATTGCTCAAACATGAAGCTTTTCA
This sequence comes from Hsuehochloa calcarea, assembly GCA_036346395.1. NCBI lineage: Eukaryota > Viridiplantae > Streptophyta > Magnoliopsida > Poales > Poaceae > Hsuehochloa > Hsuehochloa calcarea. The sequence continues at coordinate 44,156 of JAYEVG010000099.1, read as the reverse complement.
CTAGACCGACACGACGCATTTGAGAAACTCGAGGTGGCACTCACACAAGCCCTAGTATTGCAGCTACTGGATTTCTCCGAGGAATTTATCGTTGAATGTGATGTGTCAGGCCATGGCTTTGGTGCGGTTCTTCACCAGGGCACGGGGCCATTGCATTTTTTTAGCCGACCGACTGCCCCTCGCCATGTTAACCTGGCAGCCTACGAACGCGAGCTCATCAGTCTCGTTCAAGCGGTTCGCAATTGGAGACCTTACTTATGGGGGCGCAAGTTTTCTGTCTACGATTCCACAGTACCAATGGGATAGCAAGATCTTGGGATATGATTTTGGCGTGGAATATAAACTGGGTCACACCAATGTGGTCACCGATGCTCTAATCCCGACGCGGCATTGAGCTCCACATGGCGGCTATGGCACTTTCATCTCCACAGTTTGCTGTCTTCGATGACCTACGCTTCGAATTGGCTCAAGATCCTTCCATGACGCAACTCCGTACATTCATCATGGCAGGCAAGTAGCGAGGGCATTGGGTCGTCGATGGTTTGGTCACTTTCAACTGGTGAGTGTTTGTTCCTCCCAAAACTGTCCTACCTCGCCTCCTCCCGGTGGTCCACGACAGTTGCCATGGAGTACAGAAGACGCTCCATCGTTTGCGTGCGGATTTTCACATACCCAATGCTCGATTCGTGGTGCAGATTTCGTTCGTGCATGTGATACGTGTCAACCTGCATGCATTGGACATTCCCTCCACGAATGGACAGACATAACTATGGATTTTATTGAGGGACTACCTCACATACACGTGAAAACGGTTATCCTCACAGTGGTGGACCGTTTCTCGAAGTATGCACATTTCGTTCCCTTGGCGCACCCCTACACAGCGCATATTCGGTTGCCCAGGTGTTTTTCAGTGAGATTGTTCAGCTCCATGGGGTGCCTACCTCCATTGTCAGCGATCGCGATCCGGTGTTCACTAGCACTTCTTGGACTAAATTATTTCGTTTGGCAGGTGTTAAGCTCCATCTCAATACAGCTTCTCATCCCCAATCGGATGGTCAGTCCGGGGTGGTTAACAAGAAGATTGTCATGTACCTTCGATGCATCACCAGGGATAGGCCCAAGCAATGGCCTCGTTTGTTGCCTTGGGGGGAATACTACCTAAACACTTCTTTTGGACATCACTGCGCCTTCATTGCTCCAAGTGGTATATAGTGGCACCACCATCCTTGCGCTCCTATGAGTCGGTGTACGCGCGCCTCCCGTAGTGGAGCGCTTAGTCCACGACCGCGACGAATTCTTGTTGGAAGTCCATGATCGGTTGGTTCAAGTACAAAGCCTTTGCAAACGTCAGTATGACAAAAGACATCGTGACTTGGAATTGACTGAAGGTCAATGGGCTTGGCTCCGTCTTTATCATCGTCAGGCGGCATCATTGTCTCTACCCAACCGTGGGAAGCTGGGACCTCGCTATTTTGGACCATAAAAAGTGCTTCACCGTGTGGGCTTGGTAGCTTATCTTTTGGACTTGCCGGCCCGCGCCAAGATTCATGACATCTTCCATGTGAGCCTCTTGAAGCCATTTGTCGGTCCTCCACCGCAAGTCCACCAAAGATTACCGCTTTGATGAATCGTCGGGTGTGTCCGCTGCCGGCTAAAGTCCTCAAGTCACGTGTTGCTCGCGGACAGCTACAACTTCTCGTTCAGCGGGAAGGTGCCCCTGCCGCCAACGCTTCTTGGGAAAACTTGGATAAATTTCAACAACTCTTTCCTCTTTTCCAGCTCGAGGACGAGCTGCTGCTCGAGAAGGGGAGAGATGTCATGTGGTGCCTGACCTATGCCCAGCGCAAGGAGTTGGCACCAGCGCCGGCAGCAGTCCATCCCAATTAGGGCCGACGCATGGAAAGCTTAGAGATATGCCTTCCTATTTCTAGTTTTTTTTATTTAGGGACTTTCTTTAAATCTAGAGTTTGCATTAGAGATTAGTTTGTTTGGATTGTGTTACTTGTTAGACAAGTTTGTTAGGACCATCTCTATTTAAAGAGACTAGGCACATTGATCAAAGGTGTGAAGAAAATCTGAAAACCCAATCTTTCTCTACCTCTGTTCGCGCCCCATGCCCGTCTAGTGACTCACCATGACTACCCTATTCGTTCCAATCCCCTCTCCAATATTTCTACTCGTGACAGTTACAAATGTTCTGGATGATTATTCATACACAAAATGCAATTGTTGTATCAATTTCACCTTAGCAATAACAGGCCTAGCCATTGAAGTCCCAAGCAGATACTTTCTTTCATAAACTGCACCGGCACGAAGGCAGGGGTATATATATTCACTAACAAATTCTTCTTTCAAGTCCTTCACAACAAGCTGGCTTGCACCACTAGCTTTTGCCTTTTTCTCCAATCCTTCCATTTCAATAGCACCCTACAAAGGGATAAGTATATGAATTGAACTGATGGTCATCTAGCAAGAAGTTAGTAAGAAATGTCCAAACTATAATGCTGCCTCATTTACTTGCTGACAGCAAAACAAAATATATCGATAGATGCACAGAATATAAAAGGAACTCAAAATTATGAAATTTAGGACAACACAAAGTCATAGGGACAAAAGGTGAAGAAATTATTGATTTTGTAATTCATGGTAAAAATGTAGCCATCAGAAGAATAAGTAAGCTATTACCAGGTGACAAACAGATATGGAGAGATAAATTGGAGACAGAATTATCAGGGGTTAAGCTATCGAAGCAGGTTATGGTTAGCATGACATCACTACGTAAAAGAGGGCAGTACAACCATTCAGTTATGTAGGCTTGAAAATCACTCAAGCTCTAGTGCAACATACCTGGCCAACATCAGCAGTGAAACAGATGACTTCACAGCCATAGTTCTCCCTTCAGTTAAAAAACCAAAAGAAGACATAGTTTGCACGAGTCAGATTAATTTTAGACTTGAAGTTTGGTAAAATCAATACTAAAAAAGCAACATTTATACCTGAGCCATGGAGCAATAACTGACGTATCCAAGCCACCACTGTAAGCTAGAACAACTTTATTTAATTTGCCACGCAATCCACCTTGCTTTTCATCACCACTACTAGCTGTTGCGGTTGAAATTGCACCATGCTCTTTTCCACTTGCCATTACGCACCTAATAGCTGAAGATTTTCACCAAGGATATAAAGATTATCATCATAACAAAAGCAAAATGCTACCCCCTCTAACATAAACATAAGTCACTAAAGTTTCCTCTTGCAGATCTCCCTCTAACCTAAAATGGTCACTTGGTCAGCCCATGGAGAGTAGACTCTATCAGTGTTCATCAAAGGATGTGTTGAAAACCAGATTGAACAATATAATCAATTATTTTAGTGATTTCAGAGTCATGTCCCAACTGATATTTTTGCGGTTAAGACTATTTCATCGTAGGCTGCTAATTTGAGCAAGAAAGGGGGGATTCTACAAGCAATTTGATTGGCACACTAAAATCTGTTCAAACAAGTAAAATATGGCTTCATAGATCAGACATTCAATCAATGATCAAATTTCACAGTTCAGGTCTTAGCATATGAAGCACACTCAAGTAACCCAATAAAGTAATCCAGCAAAAAAACAGGTGCTGCTGATTATAATACATGCTACATTGCAGATACAGGGGATAGTTTTTAACAAGTAAAAGCCACACATAACATACAAGAGACAAGACCCAATTTCCACAAGGCAGGGCACGCAACATCAATCAATACCTTGACTTCTGTGGCCCTTGTTGTGATGTTGCCGGACTTCACCATGGAGGCCATTCGGCAGTGCCGCGACCTATTGATGGCATCAATAGAAACATAAGCATGACGGCTTTTAAGACGTCGAGGACAGAAATCAGAATAATCAGCGCCCCATCCGATACCTTGTGATTGAAGCCGGATGCGGTAGAGTCATGATGGATGCCAATCCCTGCACGGACGCAAGAGACTAATCAGCCGCAGGAACCCATTAGAAATCTATTCCCAATCCATCCACTGCCGAACAAAGCAAAACCCAACAAAAGCGAAACGCGGGGAACCAAGAAGAGAGAAGACGAGATGGCTCACCTGCGGCGGCGCAGCTGAGGGCGTGGGCCATCGTCGGTGCACGGGGGACGGCCGCCGCCGGAGGGGAGACGGAAGAGCGAGGGTTTAACAAAGGACGGACTAGTACAGGCCTGGCTGGAGGCACGGGCCGAACTTTGCTTAATGCAAATCTAAAGCATTTGTGCCTAATGGAACTTCAGTTTACGTTTGTGCAGATCGTCCGTTCTTACTTCTGTCCGAAGAATGTTATAGCGTGCAAGAAAACAGGTTAGCAGTGCAATTGCAGATACAAGCAAGGCAACATACCAAGTGAAAATTATGTATCGGTGGCGGAGATATATAGTATAATAGTGGGGCTCTGCCACCGACAAACAGTGGAGCAGAGATGAAGCTTACGCGAGTTGGTGAAAATAGATATGGTGCTTATAATTCAAAGTTAACTCGAGACAAGTATACTAAGGATTCATCCGATGATACACTTATAACCTTACCTGGCTGGCTGCCTACTGTCCGTGCTGCCGCACCCTCCAATGCTAAGTATGTTTATGTTTCTTGGATTCGTGCTATACAGCAATAAGCAGTCAGTAGTGTAGGAGATATTTTCCACTTATTGGATATCCAACAAACAACAAATCAACGGTCCACCAAGGTATTACACGGCCAGTAAAGAGCCCACTATCCACACTTCTCCATTTTCTTCCTCCAAACGCTGAGTTGCTCGATTTCTTTCGGTCCTGTGTTGTCCACACGCCTAAAACTCAAGTGCCGGTGCCTAGGGGTATCTGGGCCGAGTGACCGAAAGTGGGGCCAGAGCCCCAAGTAGCCCCAACACTGTCTTCACCTTAGGGATGGCAATCGGGCGCGGCGGACATGGGTAGTGCTCGCCCATATCCATACCCGCAATCCCGATTTCCCCCTACAGGCATGCCCGCGAAGGACGACGAGTGAAGAACCTCGCACCTAGTACAAATAAATTGCAAAACGTGAAGTGACTGAGCTATTAAGTAATCAGCAACTGGAGTACTACATTAAGCAATTAAGATACCAAAAATGTAATGTTGACTCCCCTAAAAAAAATGTAATGTGGATGAGGCATCACATTCACTCATCAAGATTGAACCACAATGCATCACATTCACATATCAACTGTGCATCATACATTCAACAAATAAAATAAAAATACAAACTGACATGGTTCTTAACACATAAACAAATTAAGTTTGCAACAAAAGTAAAACATATGAAAATGGTTCGATCTCAACGGTTCAACAAATAGATAAAAAAAACATGTTCATAAACCGATTTGCTAATTAGAGTCAACGATCGAGATTGAACAACAATCTTTAAGCTCCTCTTCAATGTTTTCAAAGTATGTCTATAAACCCCCAACTCCTCCTTCACCTGAAAAGTAAATATTATATTACATCACTAGCTTTCAATCATATAGAAAATGTGATTCTACAGTGTGCAGCTCTGGAGTGGTCAGCAGCACGGAACAAATGCATAATAAAAAGCATTAATTGATTGCCTCCACATTTCTTGGTGAACTTTCTGCCATCCTTAAGTTGATTAGCGAAACAACCAGCAATGAGAACAGTCATGGTTCAGAGAACTATTAATGGATAAAATTAATGACTGCACTTACCATAGACAAAGGTTCCGATAATGCTACCATAAAAGCAAAACAAGAGTTAATTGGGACATCTTTAACCATTGATTGCAATTGCGGAACAAACAGAAACCATTGCTTACAATTACGGAGGGAACAGAAACCATTACTTACGCTAACAAACTTGCTCTAGCACTCATCCAGATCCGCAAAAAAAAAACCCCTTTCATTAACCATCTTCTCCCAATTAACATCATCACACATATTGCCAAATATAAACAGAAAATTACACAAGCCATTACCAATAGTTTGATACATCCTAACACCACAATTAAAAAAACAAGAAGCTATGCGCATGTTCACCACAAACTTCCCGGAGGAAATCCAAAGAAAATTGAATCTGTACAATTAACTCAGCACCATCTACTCCTAATTTCGACCACTCATTAATCAGCACCACAATGGAGGGATTCAAGAGGAAGGATTGTATTTGTATCGATGGCTACCTCGGTTCAGTAGAGAAGGATGGCTCCTGGGGCCAGGTGACCGGGAGGTGTTGAGGAGGCGGTCGAGCTTTGGGGTCACCTGGGCTTCCGGGCGGGAGGAGGGAGTCGGGCCGGTGTTGAGGAGGAGGCGACTGGCTGGAGGCGGAGTGCTTGACTACAGACGGCTTCATCCGGGACTGGGAATGGTGGCGGCTAGGTGTGAGGAGGGGCGACAGCTGGGCATGAGGAGAAGCGACGGCAGAGGAGGGGGGGCCGTAGGGAGGAGGACGTGGGAGGCAACCGGGCGGGAGGAGGATGAGGCGGACCTGGATTTGGGGCTTCAGCGCTTAGCGTGCTGGCGGCTGGTAATCAGGTCTCGGGGAGACCAGGAGAGTGAGTGACCGAGTGACTAACCCTACTAGGGTTTTTAGTAGTAGTGTTGACTGTTGGTCCACCTGTCAGTGTATGTCGTAGGTAAACGGACGAGACGGGTACAGGTGGAGCTCATCCATACTCGTGCTCGTTTACCCGACGAGCAGAGAGTTTCATCCATTTTCATGCCTATAAGGAAATAAAACAAGTAATACCTGACTTCATTATAGTATTTACCAGTAGACGCATAGGTAAATGAACACAATTGACATAACTACTACACCCTGCTCCGACTCAACGATGCTAGGTACTTGTTCACCTAGCTCCTACACAATCTTGGCGGCTCCGCACTGTATATGATCACACAGACGTGACTCCATATTTGAACTTTACATTTTGCGTTGTACTCAATTAACGAAAACAGAACAACAGTAGCACTTCACAAGAAACACCTTGATTATATCAACTGAAGATGAAAAGGAAAATGCCCTCATATATATATCGCTATATCATTACAAAAATCATTAATTGCATCCATAAAATAGCCAACAGATACAAAACCCCCAATTACACAAGAAAGCAAATGAAAAAAAGAAACTGAACAACAGAACGCGGGGGATTTCTCTAACGAGCACGATCGCCTCAAGAAAACAGAAGATTTTCACTCCTGGCCAGTGTGAATTAATTAATCCCGATCTTGTCGAGGCTGTCGGCGACGGCCTTCATCCTCGGCCGGAGCTCGGGGTCGGCCTCGGTGCACGCCAGCGCGACGTGGAACGCCGCCACCACCTCCTTCTTGGGCAGCGGCGGCGCTTCCCGCAGCAGCGCCGGATCCACCATCTCCGCCACCGGCCGCGCGTCCTCCTCGAACCCGCGCCGCACCCACCGCACGACCTCCGGCACGGCCCCGTGCTCCCCGCTCCCGGACCGGTCCGTCGTCGTCAACGACGCCGAGAACGACGCGGATGTCGACGGCGACGCGTGGTCGGCCGGCCCCCGCCCCGTCAGCATCTCCAGCAGGACCACGCCGAAGGAGAACACGTCCCACTTCTGCGCCGGCCGCGCACCCGGGGCGCGCGCCTCCGGGGCGCGGTACCCGCCGCCGCGGTCCGGCACCGGCGCCGCCGCCGGCTTGGCGTTGGGGATGGCGCTGCCGAGGAGGTCGCCGCCCGCCGAGGGCGGTGGCGGAAGAGGGTAGAGAGTGGCGTCGGAGGTGCAGCCGGCGACGGCGAGGAGGCGGGTGAGTCCGAAGTCGGCGACGCGGGGGGTGAAGTCGACGTCGACGAGGATGTTGGAGGGCTTGACCTCGCCGTGGACGAACCGCCGGGGGCTGCACTCGTGGAGATACGCCATCCCGCGCGCCGCGCCCTTGGCGATCTTCAGCCGCGTTGACCACGACAGGGCGGGTTGACCAAGGCGACCTTCAATGTGAACGCAGCAATGAGTCAGTAGTCAATTTGCAGGCGAGCGAGTTTTCTGGAGTAAATTTTTGTGCTGATTTTGTGAAGCTGTTTGAAATCAAAACATGCAAAATTCGTCACGAGGCCAGGAAATTCATCGAAAATGCACATTGGAAATTTTGGTTCGATCCAGCGTGACATCGGGGAGTGGACCGTCCTAGCTAAATTTAGACATTTAAGAGCACATTTTCGTGGTGAAGGCTCTCGCGTTAAATAAAAGAGCCATGTTTATCCTCCTAATTGAAATTCTTTGTCGCCGTCTATTTAAAGATCTACTCAACTCATATTCTTTTACTCCTCGCCCTCTCCCACCAGGGAAATATTTTTATGGCACCGACCACATAGCACCGGTGCCATAAAAAAAAAATTCCGTGGAAGAATATGCTCCACCTAACGTTTAGGCTTCACCTTTGGAACATGATTCTGGGATACAGTATCAGAAACTGAGATTAAAACCAAAAAAAAAAAAAAACTAAATAGAACATCAAATAAGAATCAATAAAAGCCACATGGTCACCCAAGGGCAATTGCAGCGACGCATGCATGTGCTAGCCCGAAAGCAGCTAGCAATACGATCCGATGGATTCATGCGCACGTTAAGGATAGATAGTACCCAGGATTAAAAGGCATTTAACTAGTACTGTCCGTAGCAGCTGATCATAGTCATGCATTTCGCCTAGCACATGATGCAGCGATGCAGTGCAGTGCAGTGCAGATTGCTGCTAGCTTGATGCTTCCCGCAGGCACAAGCAACCCCTGCCTGTCTGCTTTGCCACTGCTCATGAGCACTGCTGCATAGCCATATGCATCTTGGATTCAGGATGCCTCGCATGGGACTCGTGTAGTGAGCATTGATTCCCCATACTGTGGCTGATTTGTCGTTCACTTGGCAATGGTTTATTTTTGTGAGGTGTATGTTCAGAACAAGTGTTGCTGACAGTAGAAAACAAAATTTAATGTGGGAGCTGCAAAGGGGTTGAGTCTTGCTAAATAGGAGAATGGTAAGAGTAATTCTTAAGACAAGCTGTCCCCATTGGGTATTGAGAAGAACATGGAGTTTGTGTGCCCTAGCTTACATGGTAAGCATAAATTTCATAAGAAGCTAATCCCTCCCAAACAGATATACAAGTACTCCTGTATCATTATAGACGGCAGTTGGCATCTCAATTCTCGCGATTTTGGGTTAGTTTGGTACAAAGTACAAAAGAAATTTGGGTGATAGGAAATATTTTCATAACGAAGACGCAAACATTACATAATGTAAATTAATTTGGTGGAATTAGAGATCCAACCATTGGTCTCTGCTAGTTAAATACTAGAAAAACCAGACAAACCAATGACGCCCACGCTAAATATTGCCTCTCCACTAGGTATCTCCCAAAAAATTTCTTAGTGTTTTTATTTATTTATTATCTCACAGCATACAAAGTTGTGAACCTTTGTCTTACTAAGCCTAAAGCGACAGAAGCCGTCAACAACCACCACAACAATCGGTACTACATCCATCATTAATCACATAGAAAAGCGTTGATCATGCGCATCACCAAGGCGTGACTCTAAATTGTCAATAATGTTTTCGCTATTGTCTTTGCTTTTGGCTCTCATGGACAACTTTCAGGGTTTATATTAGCCCCAGAAGATCATGCTGTTAGGCCATGACAGTGACAAAGGTTTCAGGCCTAAAAAGGTCCTTTTTGGTTCCCCTGTTCCAGCCTCTGCAGGAAACAATGATTTTATATGGTACAACACAAGTCTCCTACTTTCATCAGATCGGAGAGCAATACTTTACGAAATGGATTCTCAAGTTCAACGCAGCATTAGAAGTCGATCTCTACCGTTCGATAGAAAAACAGAGGGCTAGATCTACCGCTACAACATGGCTAGTACTTACTGTTTACTCTGCTCGCTCACACACCGTGGTCCTCTGTGTTATAGCAAACGATCTGGATCCATGCTTGAGATCTTCCATCAAAATTTACACCCGAGGACCTTCATCGTGCTACAGCACATGTCATGAGCATTCTCATAGCAATGCTATACCATATCAATCGTCGATCTGAAGCTTCTGTCCACCAGAAGGGAGTAAGAAAATGGCTCGATCGTAGTAACTGTTTGACCCGATGAATCTCGCCCAGAAGTTTTTGGCGAACTACTTTTGCCTTCGTTGCCCAAGACAATGGCGAAAAGAGATGACAAGGCAGCACAAGGTCCCGCCCGGCATCACAGGATGTGGTCCGGCCAGGGAGACAAGCCGGCGTGCCTTTCTTGTGCCCCTCTTTGGAAGCTTTCGCGCGTCCGTCGGTGCATTTCCCTCTGACAATTCCATCCCATCCCATCCCATGATTGCAGATGGGATCGAACTGACTGACCAGTTCCGTTCGAGACAAGGAAGAAAGCCGCTGTTTTGAACTCTCTCGATCGATCCGTTCATGTGAGGTCTTGCATCTGGTACCCTCTTTCCAGGCAGGCTTCTACTCCTTTCGTCCAAGGTATACGACTTGTGATACCAGTACAGTCAAAGAGTACCAGCAGCAGCATGGAGTATTCAGAGAGGAAATAATTTTTGCATTGGCGATTGGCGTACTACTAAGCATGTATCATGCCGTAACTATGTTTGAGTATATGTATAGGATTGTGTCCCCTGCCATTCTTTTTTTTTTTTCCGGGATGGGCAACAAGAGGTTGTTTAGTCGTATCTGTCGTGTTTAACCTTTAGGTTACTAGGTGGTGATACCGAACTAATCAAATTCGAATAGAACGAACTTTTAGTTAGTTTACTACAGCTACCACCCCAGGTAAGAAAATTCCAAACACGCAAACACTAAAAGCAGTCAACTAAATTCTAAAACGCATCACATCTAATCCAAACAGAAACAATTAATAATATTAGTAAGTTCAGTGGGAGTGAGCGATACGCGTTATTCGTCGTAGCAACAAGTAGTGGTAAGTGGCAACTTACCGCGCAGCGCGGTGGCGAGGTTGCCGTTGCCGACGAAGTCAGTGACGACGAGCTTCTCGTCGGGCGACCAGTAGTAGGCGCGCAGCCGCACCACGTTGGGGTGCCGCACTCGCCCCACCGCCCGCGCCTCCGCCGCGAACTCCTTGCACCGGTCCGCCCCGCCCCCGCCGCCGCCCAGCCGCCGCACGGCCACCGGCGTCGACCCGTTACCCACCACCACCTTGTACACGATTCCCTTCCCGCCCTTCCCCAGCACGTACGCCGACGACCGCAGCAGCTCGTCCAGCTCCACCCGGAACCCGCGGTCGATCGCCACCAGCTCCCCCTCGCTGCCCCTGTACTTGCCGTCGCCGCCTTCCTCGTCGTCCGAAGACCCGTCCGAGTCGTCGGCGCTTCCTCCTCCGCGGCGTCCCCACAGGCAGCGGCAGAGTCCCGTGTTGCTGTCGTTGTCGTCGCCGTCGTCTTGTCCGATGGCAAGGCCGCGGCGGCCTTTCCTCCGGTCCTTGACCTTCCAGTATATGTACACGAGGATGATGCCGACGAGCGCGACGCCGGCGGCGTCGGCGACTGATATGAGCGCTATCAGGCTCGTTTTGATAGGATGGTGCTGGTCCGGCGAGGTGGAATCTGATGATGTGCTGGTTTTCGGTGGTGGCGGCGACTGCGTCGGCGGCGGGACGGCGCGGCAGGGGACCTGAAGCGGGAAGCCGCATAGGCCGGGGTTGTTAAGGAAGGCCGTGGGGCCCTGGCTGGCGAGGGAGCCCGTCTGCGGGATGGCGCCGGAGAGGTTGTTGAAGCGGAGGTCGAGTGTGACGGTCGCCGGCACACGGCCGAGCTCCGGCGGCACGACGCCGGAGAACCGGTTGTGCGAGAGGTTGAGCGTGCCCGCAAGCTTCGGGAGCTCGCCAAGGTCCGGCGGGATGGAGCCGTTGAAGTTGTTGGAGGACAGGTCAAGCTGCAGCAGGTTGGCCATCTCCGGCCATATGCCGGCCGGCACCGCTCCGGAGAAGGCGTTCTTGGCGAGGATGAGCCGCTGCAAGCTCCGGCAGTTGCGGAGGTCGAGTGACAGCTCCCCGGAGAGGGAGTTCCGGGACACGTCGAGGTTCTGCAGCCGTGGGATGTCGCAGAGCGCCACCGGGAGCTCGCCGGTGAGCGCGTTGCCGTAGAGGAAGACGGAGTGGAGCGAGGACGCGTTCGAGAGCGCGGCGGGGATGGCGCCGGTGAGGCGGTTGCCGTGGAGGTTGAGCCGGCGGAGGAAGAGCAGCGAGCCGAGCTCTGAGGGGATGTACCCCGAGATGTTCTTCCCGGCCACGGCCACGCCGATCACGCGCGGCGGCGCGCCTGCCGGCGAGGAGGCATTCGCGCAGGTGACGCCCGGCCACCGGCACGGGTCGGCGTCGGACTCCGACCACGCCGAGAGCGCCGAAGACGGGTCATCGGTCACCGCCGCCTTGAACGCCAGCAGCGCGAGGCCGTCGGCCGTGAGCGCCACGGCGGCCGGCGCCGGCAATGCGAGGAGCAGCAGTAGGAGGAGAATTGTGGTTGGAAGTCTCCTCATTAGCCCACACTCTTCTTGGTTGCCTTCTTCTTGCTTTCTTTGTCTTGTTGGGACCTGGGAGTTACCTAGTGTTTAAGTCGGTGTGTACGAGACACATAATTTGGAGCCCAACGCTCCAGTGCAGGGTGTATATGTTGGCACCTTGTCATGCGGGAAAATCGGCGGTTCATAACTATTTGTTATTATACTATGTCTATACAAAAATTTTAATTCATTTATAAATTTATTATACATAAATTACAGTAAATTATTTATGCAATTTTTGTTCGTGGTCATAGTAATTATTCTCGAAACTCTTAATAACTCATATTTTCATCACATGATTCAAAATTTAACATATACTTTGAAAGATTAAACATAAACAAAGACACAGATGAAATTTTATATCAACAAAATACGACAATGTAGTGAACCCATTATGTTTTGAAGGAAAAATCATAATAAATTCGAACTTAACTTATCGTACGAGAAGAAGTGCAAATCGCAAAACATATTGAATGGATAAAAATTCAACTATTTTGACAAAAAGAAAACAATAAAATGTTTAGCAAAACCGAATTGTTATTATTCTTTAGGAAATGCCGTTACCGATCCGCATTTGATGTAAACCGTTGATTTTTTATATCGGACGGTTGTCTCTTTGGCGTGTGCCTTCCCACTTTCGAGCGTGCAAACGATTTGCCTTTCCACTTTCGAGCGTGCGACGACATGACGGCGCGCTATTTTTTTTTGTACAGAGTGACAAGTGGGCCATGGGTTCGAGCACTCGGTAGGTGGCCACCTTGGATGTTGAAAATGTAGTGTGGAGTGCAATGCTAGTGGTGATGGATTCTTTTTCTTTTTTGCCATGTTAGTGAGGAAGTGGTTATGTGTGGAGATGGATAACGGTGGGTGTCTTCATTAGAGTAGGCCCCCAAATGTGTCAATGGAGGTCACGGCTGCGCGCATATATATATATATATATATATATATATATATATATAATACTTTCTACTCTCGGGTGTAGTTACTCCCATCTTTGATATACCACTTAAAAGAATTTGACATACTCTTTTATCACTTTGGGTATACTCATATACTAATTATAAGATACTCCAATGCGAACCACACAAAAAAGTTGTAAGAGAGTCCATAGTTTTTAACATATTTTGTAAATACCTTCGTATTCACACTAAAAAGGAATATTTTAAAAAATTGTACATACCATTTCTGAAAAGGTGTAAATACCACCTAGGTGGTCTTATATACTCGTATACTACACATACATACTCTCGGTTGCGCAAGATACTCCCTACGTTGTGAGATACGGAATTACATACCTATTAGTACTAGATACGGTATATATATATATATATATATATATATATATATATATATATATATATAGAGAGAGAGAGAGAGAGAGAGAGAGAGAGATGCGGAAGGAGGGGAGTAGAAGGGAAGCAAAGTGGGGAGAGTGAGGGAATGTGAGTCTTTTAAGTGCGCATAAGTAGAGGATAGCTAGCGAGGGGGATGGAATGATGAAGGACGTTGCGGAGAGCCAAAGACTGGACGGCAATCTAATCATGCTTATGGACTTTTTGGGTGGCTTGGTTGGTGAGCTCTCTTCGCTTTGCTCGTGCACTTGCCGGCCGGGCGCGTGCATTCTTAATGCATAGGAAGCACCTTCATCGATGCCATCGATCTTCGCAGGATCAGCACAAAATCAATGCGTAATGCATTGGCGTGTGCATCCGTGCTTCATGTACAGTGTACTGTAGGGGCGCCCTCGTGCTGGTCAGATTGTTCTCCGATGGAACCCAACGACGCATGCATATATGGATTACTAGTGTTTTTATGGGCTTTTGATTGATCATATGTCTCGAGCCAAGCCATCGTCCTAGCGGCCTGAGGCTAGCTCCGCCGTGGTGTCTGGGTCCTAATTTGTTGGTGATAATCGACATGTCTGGATTGGCAGGCACCAATCATGTTTGTTGTGCCGGCCCTGGGTCCAATGAGAACTCGTGTTATGGATCTTTACAGACATGAGGCATGATTGCTATGTGCATGCTTGCTCGCTGCTATTAAGTTGTGTATTTTGATAAATTAGCGGTTAGTTGCTAGGGTATCCCTAGTCAAGCGCTTGATTGCAGTAGGTGTGCAGTGTGACATTACAAGTAATATATATCATGTGCTAGCTTGATGGGTGATGGCAAGTGCTGGTCGTTAGTCGGATGATCCCAATAAATTAGTACTGCATGCTGGACTATCTACCAGGATCTGCCAAGTTCCCGAGGGAACACAGGGAAATACGACAAACACTCGGGGCAAAGGTTCCCGGAGGCCAGCCGTCGGGAAAAAGGCCCGTTTAATCGGGTAAATTTCTTTTGATACAGCAGAACCACAACCATACAATATAACATTTACCACTTCAACGATTGCGCGCACAAACCAATCCACACGACCACAAAACATTGATACAGCACAATTACATGCAATTGACAACATCCACTACAATTGAACTCACATCCAGCAGCAACAAGATATGGACCGCCATTAAATAGAGATTCAACACCAACATGTTCTGAGTTCAAATTTCACACAATAAGTATGACACATCCTAGAGTTTGAAGTAGTTCAACAACGAAGTAGTAGTGTATCTACAAAGTTGATAACGGGCAGTGGGTACATGAATTTTCGAGGAGCACGGGCTAACCTTCCATTTGTCATTTGTTGCTCCCAGTGCTCATCTGCAAGGAAAATTGTATTAGATTGTTCTCAGACACAGATGACACCAGAAATACACCAGAAATTCTACAGATCTCATTTGATCTACAAACTCATAAAGAAACTACATTTGTTAAGACAGCTGCCAGGGAAAGCGGACAGCAAGTACGGATCGAACTGTTCAAAAAATCTTACTTCTGGGATGCACTAGAGCAATGTGTGTTCAGACCTTGTTAAAAAGTAAAGGCAAAGTAAATATTTTTTTCCTGCTTCTCAATTTACTTCTTATGTATACTTAGTATAAAAGTTGGTGACTTTGGCTCTATAATTAGCAAGTTACAACATGGCACAGTATAAAAATTCAGAGATAAAGCAATAACTGGGTGGTTACTTGAGCTGAAACATCACAGAAATTTAAGAACTGTACGATCTCAATCATAACTAAATTAATCTCCATAAGGATTATATAGGTTCTAATGTAAGATACACCCAAAGTTGAGCAGAAATTTAAGAACTGTACGATCTCAATCATAACTAAATTCATCTCCATAAGGATTATATAGGTTCTAATGTAAGATACACCCAAAGTTGAGCAGCCAGCGATACAAGAACTTTTGTTTATGTTGGCAAAAAATTATCAATGACTTACATTTTTGGGTGACAAATTAAATTGGCCTCTCGTGAATGGCCTCTCTGAAATATGCTGCTGGCCCTGCGATTGACTTCAGCAGTACCTGCCACAAAATAAATAAATAAAGGTAACTGGACTAAGTGGCATCATGTGATTGACTTCAGAAGTACCTTATAGAAAATGGTTAACTCTACTTTGTCTACTCCAAGAAGGTATGCTAGAAAAAAACAGATGTAACCATTCTCCTTTTGTTGCTTTATCTATTTCCTGACATACACGATTGTTGTTGTGCTACAAGGAAAAACTTATGATTAATCCTGAATATGATGGCAAAGATAGTTGCTCGCCACATCACATGTCATCTGCGTTTGCCAATCGCCAGTCGATCGGTGTGTTCGGGGTGCGAGCTGAATGCCATCAGGAAACATCCAGTGTAAGAACTCAGAAGTGCAGAGTTTCAGCTCAAAGGATAAAGCTCTAAGGAATGCAGAGTTTGGAAGTAAAAAATTTCAAGAACGTTGATAAGGTACTACCATGAACATGACATGTTCTGAACTAACATAGGATTTTTCAGATGTTAAGATCTATGCTGAGATGAGGCAATTATTATTATAGCTGAATCAAAAGAACTACAATTAAAAAAATTCAGCATCTTCCATATCCACTTGCTGACTGAACTATAGCTATATCAATCTTGGCATCGTCGGAATCTGTAAATGTTCGGACATAGCATCTGCTGAAACATAGCAGCTAACAAGCTAGATGCTCTCACGAAAATTGACTAAATATAAATCTTTCCTGTACAAGGCTAAGCAGAAACTAGCTAAAGATGCACACAGTATAGCAGTATATTAGTGCTGTAAACATTTTCTCAGAATAATTGCTTATCTGTTAGCAGCAATTTCAATCCTGACAAAACTAAATTAGCAGAAGTTTAACATTGAGATGCATACAAATACAATGCACCAGCTAAATCCAGACAGGAACGAGCTACCATTGTTTGATACCTTAATCAACTGAACTTGGCAGAAAATAAATAACCAATTGCTAAATATGTAATCAACTGATGACTGCACTCGTATATTTTCCCTTATTTCAACATCCTAGCCAGGACCGTACCAAGGAAGACAAGGGATCAAGACCAGAATGCAAAGATAGATCAGTAAACCGCTCAGTGCCTCAGCCTCTGCCCTTTGGTCGTCGCCTCCAGCTCCTCAGCAGCACCCAACCGTCGCCGCCGCACGCTTGGTCGCCTCCGGGGGCCCCCAACCGCCGCCGGTTCCTGGGAGCAGCACGTCCACCGGCTCGGCCTCCCCGCCGCGCTCCCGCAGTCCCGCTCGCCCGCTCCTCCGCCGCCGCGCCGCTAGGGCAGGAGAGGCGAGCACACAACATTGTCATCTCTTATCTCTTATCTGCGAGAAAGAAAGAATAATTTATCCTAGGTTTAGGCCCTCGTTCTACCCAAGCACGCCACGTCGTCCGGCCATCCTTTCAGTTGTGTTTACTAGGAAAGCAAAAGACCATAACAGATTGTTTAAAATATAT
Source organism: Hsuehochloa calcarea (assembly GCA_036346395.1). Taxonomy (NCBI): domain Eukaryota; kingdom Viridiplantae; phylum Streptophyta; class Magnoliopsida; order Poales; family Poaceae; genus Hsuehochloa; species Hsuehochloa calcarea. The sequence continues at coordinate 26,763 of JAYEVG010000099.1, read as the reverse complement.
GATTTGGATATATGAAAATGATACAAGTGAATTTATCATAAAAAAATAATTTCATAGTATTGCAATTTTATAACTTTTTTAAATATATAAGAAGAGAATTTGGTGGTCAAAGGAGTATTTTGTTGGCTTTAAAAGGTAAAAAATGTCACTTTTTGTGATCGGGGGGAGCATTAGAGTAGTTACTACAATATGTATCCATGTGAGAAAAATAGGGAACTATCAGCCAATAGTTGCAATAATTTGTTTAACTATAGTTATATTTGCCGAACAAAGTAGGGAGTTGTAACATCCCAAACTCGGGTTTGTATTTCAAATATATAAAAATGAGGAGAATCTAAAACTTTTGATGCATCATGTTGTCATTTGTTTTTTCTGGAATTTCTTTCAAATGTTTTGTGTATTTTGAAAACTTAATGCATTAATTACTAGATACATTATCCTGTAAGACTTTTAAAACAAATATTGTGAATAGTCCTTAGAAATAATTTTCCTAGGTTCTAGATCATATTAGTGACTCCTCTGAATTTTTTTTTAATTTATTTACTATTTTTAATTAGATAATCAAACTTGTCAATTCTAAGTCAAACCCCTAAATAAGAGAATTGAAAGAATTTTACAGAAAAATTCATTTCATGGAAAAAAAAATGAAAAAATTACAAAAGGTTGGTATTAGAGTCAGAAGCCTCCTGTAAAAATTTTGGAATTTTGGGAGTTGTGCAACTCTATCTAAAAATTTCTCAAAGACTCAGCCTATGCTTCAAAACCTAGTTCCATTGTTCCTCCGACCGGACCCGACCTCTGGTCCGACCGAGCCAACTCGACTCGATCGAACCACCTAACCAACTGACCCAGCCACTCTTACTTGTGCCGCTGGTCAGTGGGCCCCATCGCCAGCCCTTCTTCTCCATGCGGCCCGGTAATGGCCGCGCCAATATGACGCCATTGCCACAATGACCAGCGAACTCACGCCAGCACGTCCCGTCTCGCCCCTGGTTTGAGACCGTGCGCTCGTGGTTTGGCCGTGTCCCCCGCACTCGCCCATGCTCCCATCGCCTCATGTCCCCTCGGTGCGTCCATGCCGAGCACCATGAGCCGAGCTCACCATGGAGCTCCCTCTCCTCGCGCTCTCCATCAGGCCAGCTATAAAAGCCGCTTGTGCCCTTGCTTTCCTTCTTTTCGCCACCCCAAGCATCACCATTACTTCTCCTACCTTCTTCCTTGCTCAATTGAGCTCTAAACCGAGCAAGAGCTGAAGCTCTAGCTCACAGCCAGCGTGCCACCATTGCATCGATGGCGTTACCATGCAATTTCTTCCTTCCTTTCTGCGTCAGAATATGTTCCCTAACTCAAGGATCCATTACCCTAACTCAATTTCATCATTTGTCCTTAGGAACCGACGCAATTTGGAATTCCTTAACTTCGGTCGTAAACCGTCGCCTTCGTCCCCATCTCCGATACAGTGAGGCCCTCATCGATTCCTTACGATATTACCATCTACTAACATCTCTCAAGCTTCTCCTAGCTCCCTTTCCATTCCTCCTTGCTCAGGGTGAGCTCTCCACGTTGAAGCTTCCCTCGCCACCGCTGTTGCTCGTCGACGGCAAACCTCCGTCCAGCTCATCCTCTCCACTCCTCTCTGGTAGGCTCCTGGACCCCTATTAGTGCTAGTGCGCGCGTTAGGTAGCTCGCTAAGCCACCGGGTTGCACTTGCCATCGCAACCGTAGCTTCTCCTCTGCTCATCGTCGTCGGGCCTCCTCCAATGATGCTTCGGCCACCGTTAGCTTCGCATAGCCACCAGGATCCCATTTTACCTCTTGGTCCACGCCGCCGTGGCCTCAGTCACCGACGATTAGCCAAAGGAACTCACGGTCTGGGCTCCTCTGCTGGTCGGGAGTTCCGACCGGTACTATAGCCTGGGGATTAAGGCAAATCCTTATCATTAAGGGGCTAATTAATTCTTATCTTAATTAATGGCGGTTTAGTCCTTCTGATGTCTCTATGACATGTGGGCCCGAGATCTTAAGTGCATAGTCACCGTGGTCTATGAACCATTACACTGTGCCATGGACCATCGGTCCACGTGCAGCAATGGAGCCTCGAGAGTTTCTCTGTGTTGTTGGACTTTTGACCACTTGCAACTGCGCCACGTCGACCATCTAAGACCACCTTCTTCGACCACCTCCTTCTTACCACCGTAGTGAAGCCCCCTTCCGACCAGTAGTGAAGCCTCCTTCCACCACCGTAGTCGAAACCTCCATCCGACCACCTATATTCAAAGCCTCCCTATGACCAGGTAGTCGAAAGCTCCTTACGACCAGGTAGTCAAAACATCCTTCCGACCACCTATAGTTGAAGCCTCCTTTCGACCAGGTGGTCGAAGCCTCATTTTGACCAGGTAGTCAAAACCTCCTTACGACCAAGTAGTCGAAACCTCCTTCCGGCCGCCTGTGGTAAAAACCTTTTTCTGATCACCTGTAGTCGAAACCTCCTTCCGATCACCCGTAGTCGAAGCTTCCTTCGACTGGTGGTGAAACCTTCTTCCGACCAGGATGTAGTCGAACCTCCTTCTGACCACGTGAAGTTGGATGATCGGTACTCGAAATGAACAGTACTCGAAATAAACAGTACTCAAAGTCAGTAGTACTTGAAATGAATAGTATTCAAAGCGAGCGATGACTCGAAACCATCGAGATCAAACCAACAAGACTCGAAGTATAATTGTTGGATTTTCTCTTCCGGCAGAAATGGTTTAGGCCATAACTTTCGCATACGAAATCCAAATCAAAAAAAAATTAAATTAATATTAAATCATGATCTACCTTATGTGTAAATTTCATGATTTTTGGATGATTTCGAATTTTTGAGTTTATTCGGCGTTCTCCGTCCATATTGGTCCTTTTTGATTCCTTTGCTAGGTTTCGACGATTCCATTATTTACCAGAGTGATCTGCAGCTCCAAGAGGACTCTCTCCAGGAAGGTAAGCACCCCTCCTTTGATCATATTGCTCCTATTACTTTTGATACAATTATCTTGATTGCAAGTGTATGTATGCATATGCTATTTTGATGTTAATTTTCGTTAGAAGTAGTTAATCCGAATAGATGCACGAGCTGTAGGTAAATGTTTACCATTGCTACTGAGCCTAGGTTAGATTATTGTTAATGATTTGGAGTCCGATGGATGGGCTCTGGTCATGTATATGTATAGTATGTGAGTCGGTTTGCATAGCAATGCTTAGAACTGTAGCATGGGGATCATTGCTTCGGCGATGGTCATTATATCATCACTTTAAATACTTGGGTCAAGGTACTCATGTATGTAATTGTATTTGAAAAAACTAAAATTGAAAACAAAAAGATTTAGACTTTAAATACTTGGGTTAAGGTACTCATGTATATTATCGAGTGTGTGGATGGTGCCTAACTTAACAAAGACTGAATTACTTGCGCCACCGTACCGAGCATTTTTGCATGTAACCATATGAGGGCGATATGAGACCTCTTTTGACTTAGTACTTTGACGTGTGTTAGCTCTGAGTCGTAGGAGGTTGTGTGTGTTGGGTGTGCGGGAGTGGGTTCCTGTCTAGGTTCTCCACACCGAGGGGCATCTGTATTTGTCCTAGGCTTTACCCCAAGGGGTAGTTGACCTAGGCTTTACTGATGACTCTGACACAACGTATGAGTTTCCATCCATACGGGCGACTCGTAGTTAATGCATTATATTAGAAAACGTTTCGTAGAACTTAGCTCTGCTGGCATACCTGCGGAAGTGTGCTCTATTGCATGTTAAAGGAGCGGTCTGACATGTGGAAAAAGTTGTACACCCCTACAGGGTATAAACTTTTCAAATAACCTCGTCCTAGGTTATGGACACGCTTGGATACGCCCCGTGAGAATTAGACTACATCATTTTTATTAAAACTGGAAATCGGGTGGTACGAATGGGTAATTTGTGGTATATTGTGGTGGATGTTGGGAAGTCACCTTGTAACACCCAAAGTTCTGTTACCAAAAATAAAAATTAATAAAGTTATTATTTTATTGGATTTTCTGAGTTTCAATAGTATTTTCTTGGTTTTCTTGAATTTCCTAGATTAAAAAAATCAAAAAGGTAAAATTTATTGATTTTTATGGGTTTTATTGGATTTAAAGTCAAAAAGGAAAATTAATTAATTTTCTAATTTTTTTAGAATATTAAAACTTTCCCTAAATTATTATTTTTAGCCAAAATAAATTATGCAAAAGTTAATTACCAATCATGAGTTGAAAATATTTTATTTAAGTCCAAAATGACCTAGGGAATTTCTGTGAATTTTCCATTATTTTTGGACTTTATTTGCTATTTTCTAAAACCTAATTGAATTATTAGAATTATTTAAATCAACAAAATCACTCAAAATCCAGAATAGTATTCGGGCCGAATTCCTTCCCGGCCCACGGCTTTTCCTTCAGCACCGACCCGTGTTGACCAACTCTCCTCTCTCCTCTCTCCCTTCCGTCTGACCCCACCTGTCATCGTTGACCTCCTCTTCGTTCCTTCACCAAAAGAAAGCAGTCTTGCGAGCCTGGTCGATTAAACCGCATTGATTCGTCCGTTTCCACTCGATATCATGTTCATTGATTGCCATGATCATCTTTCACTCCCGGCCGCACTCAATCGACTGTTTCTCTTCTTAACTCGTTTTAGTCGTCGCCCGCGTACGATCCCATCGGTCCGACTACTCATTGCCCTATAAAAAGGGGGCACTGCCTTTGCATTTCTTTCCTCACACCAGTTCCCGCGCACACGACTATGCTGCTCATTTCTATCGCCGAAATCGAAGTCCAAAGCTTTTCCGCTGCCAGCTGAAGCGTCGTCATTTGCCCCGCCGTCCGTCGATCTCTGGTGTCATAGTCTACACCAAGAGCTTCGCCGCGTTGTGTTCTACCTCAGGCGTACTCTTTTTCCATCGGAGTACCATCTGAGCACTGTCGCCACCAGAATCCGTACTCCACCGCCGCCAAACCACCTCGCCTCCGACCACTCCGTTGAGCTCTACCGTCGTAAGGTACCCCATAAGGTTCAGCATCTCCTCCCCTTCGTTTTGCGCACGTTCGTGTAGCTCGCCGTTGCGCGTAGCACCGACGAGCTGTAGTCGAGCGCCGTCATTGCTGCACTAGATAGTCATAGCTCTTTTCGGCTAGATAGTCGTAGCTTTCTTTGACTAGATAGCGTAGCTCTCGTCGGCTAGATAGTCGTAGTTTTTTCGATTAGATAGTCGTAGCTCTCAGCGAGTAGATAGTAGTAGCTTTCTTCGACTAGATAGTCGTAGCTCTCGTCGGGTGGATAATCGTCGCTTCTGCCGACTAGGTAGCCATAGCATTTCTTTCGACCGGTGCAGTTGAAATCTTTCTTTCGACCAATGCAGTTGAAATCTCTTTCGACCAGTGCAATCGAAATCTTTCTTTTGATCAGTGCAGTCGAAACCTCCTTCCACCAGTGCGGTCGAAACCTCTCTTTTGACCAACGTTGTTGAAATCCCTTTCGACCAGTGTTATCACAACTCCTTCCGACCATTTGAAGATGAACTATACTCAAAGATAGACAGTATTCGAAGATGGACAGTACTCGGAAGATGGATAGTACTCGAAGATGGATAGTACTCGAAGATGGACAACACTCGAAGATGAACTGTACTTGGAAGATAAATAGTACTCAAAAGATGAATAATACTCAAAGATGGACAGTACTCGGAAGATGGACAGTACTCGAAGATGGATAGTACTCGGAAGATGGACAACACTCAAAGATGAACAGTACTCAAAATATGAACAGTACTCGGAAGATGGAAAAACACGAAGATGAACAATACTCTAAGATGAACAGTACTCAGAGGTGGACAGTACTAGAAGATGAGCAGTACTCGGATTCTATCACTTCTTGTGATATTCAATATTCTAGATGTTCGGTCTCATTCATACGAGCTCCAAATCAGTCGATTCTTGTTCCTAAATTATTATAAATTCAATCTCTACCTTCCAACCCTAAAATTATTTAATTTGAAGTTTATTTGTATTTTTATTGAAATTTATTTGTATTTATTTATTTTTGTTGTATTTTTGCGTATAGATTTCAACGACTGCGTGGAAATTGATTTAGAAGAAGAGTCCTTCGAGTAAGGAGAGTTATACCTTTAACCATGTTGGCCATAATATTTTAAATTATTTAATTTTGTTCTAAAATACTATTGCATGCATATTTCTATACAGTTATTTTAAATTCCTAGTTAATCTATTTTCTTTGTATGACCAATGTTGTTGTTTGAACAGTATATACCTTGTCGCCATAATTAAAACATAATTTAAAAATGACATGCTTAGACAATTCTTAGAGCACAATATTGAATTTGGGAAGTTTAGCCAAAATTATTCAAATTGAGTCTATGGTATTGTCCTACCATTGATTTGTTTTTTAGAAAATGCTTTTACTTGCAAAATAAAATCAAACTGGTTTGTACATGGGTGAACTGGATAGTTTGTGGGTGCATGTTTATGCATGGGCTCAATTCAGGAATGGTTGAGGCCCAGGGGTCGCCCAAGTTAGTTAAGGACTAGTCTTTGAGCCACATCTTACTAAGCTCCATTATATTACCACATGTCTCGAATGGGTGGGACCTAGCTAACTAATTTGTAATATTTTACCGTGGTTGTGCCATCCGGTTGCGTGGGAGTCTGTATGACCTACTTTTATGTATTCCTATTTGGCGCAAGAGGTGGCTTAAATCCGACGGATGGTACAATCCAAAGGAAGCGAAACCTTAGCGAAGCGGGACTATAGTGGGATGGTGTGTTGTAAAGGCCATGACACGTGCTCTAGATTGCTTACCTAAGGTAGTGAGTTGTGGTATCAACGGATGCCAAACAAACTAGAGAAGTTGTGTTGTGTGGGTAAAGTTGTACAACCTCTGCAGAGTGTAAAACTATTCGAATAGCAATGTCCACAGTCATGGACATGCTAAACAAATTCACTCAAATTTAGATTTTGGTTTTGTTTTTAAAAGATTTTAACAATTGATTTTGGATAGTTTATCCAATTGGAAAATTGAGCGGTTAGCCATGTGATAGGAGGGTATCCATCACCATATTTCATATGGAGGTTATTCTACTATGAAACTTGAGAATTTATAAAATGAATTTTAGTTATAAAATAACTGCTTTAGAACTTAGTACAAATATTTAAAGAAAATATTGCTTTATGCAAATTCAACCAATAAGCATTCCTTTGATATATCCTTGCATACATTGTATTATGTTAATTGGGTGTAACTTGCGAGCACGGTTGTTTGTGCTCACCCTTGCTCAATGCAAATAAATTTTAGAGAAGGACTTAGCTACCGGTGTGGATTGTGATGACTAGGCTGCTACTCTAGTCGATTGCCTGTGACAGATTAGCAGGGCTCTACTACTTCTTCATCGTCTTCCGCTGTGTTCTTTATTATTGGTTTGTAAGACTTTCCTGTAATCAACTCTGATTATTAATAAAGTTGTGCGATTTATGGATGTTACCATATTTGTTTACTGTGTGAACTAGCTACTTATCATGGAACTAGTTCAGAAATACAAAGAGGATTTGTGGGTGTTACTCCTGGGTTCGACACACCTCTAGGAGTTTTAATTATGTTTATAAATGTTGTCTCGCTGTTATTTAAACATTTAAAAACAGATTTGCTAAATTACTTTACAATCTATTACTCTATTGCAAAGAAAACTATTTTATGCTGGAAACTGTTTAGTGTAGTAGCATTTCCTTTGATACATGAATGCATCTATATATTCTTTTACTTGTAAGACTTGCGAGTACAACTTTATACTCAACCTGCTTGTTGCAATTTCAGAGGAGGTTGATCTCGAAGGGATCAACTATTGTGAGACTGACTTCGTGCAGGATGACTAGCTCGGCGGGTTTCCGGTCGGTTGCCTTGTGGGTAAGGACAACCAGTTGGCTTTTGTTTAGTGCCATCTTATGCCTTATTATTTCCGTTGCGTTTTGGTATTTTGTCAGTTTATTTGGCTGATCGGCCCTATTTGTGTAATATGAACTCTGAATGACTCATGTGTTGTAAATTATAAAGATTCGGTATTTTGTAATAACATGTGTATGGAATTGATGTTTTAAATTTTGTAAATATGTATGCGTACCGCTCCTAGGAGGTACACAATACATTGAGAGCGGAATATTTGTTTTGTAATACTAGGACCAATCGGATGGTTAAGTATTACAAGTTAAATACCCTAGGTTCTCACAAAGTTGGTATCAGAGCCATACTGATCGTGGAAACCCCCTAGTTTGGTCGTCAGTAGGATGTTTTGAAAAACTTATCTTCAAATATACAATATTTGATGAAAAATTAAGTAAGTTTTGTTGACGATCAAGTCGCCGATCTTACAAAATAAAACAGAGGAAAATAGTAAATAGTTCTTGAGAGAGGATAGGACTGCTCTTTATTGCTATGAACTGGATCCTTTACAGGGGGTGCCCTTGACAAGGCAATGTATTAATCCTAATTACACTAAGCGTAATGCTTGCTATGCTAATGCTTCAGATAAAATCCAATCGTCTTTTGATCTTCCGAATTGGATTTTATTGCCTTCTGCCATTCGCGTCATTCCTTAAATAGTTGATGAAGTGGCGGTAGTTAATTCTGCAAGAGGCGCCTGTTGGAAGTGTTGCGACTGGTCAGAGCGAGCAACAGTTGATGAAGTATCAACCATTCGGCTGTTGATGTCTGTGAGACACTAAACCGCATGGTAGTTTGTTGCTAGTGTCTTAGGACCATGAAACGTTGTATGGTATGGAGCCAATATGATATGTGCTCCATTCATCACACGATAAGGAATATGCTGAGAGCAAAATCCAGATGCTAGTTAATTGATTGTACGAGTAGTTATCTGGTCGTTGACTAGGTATTGGACCTCCGGAATCCTTACGACCACTGAGGTCGTTAACCTTAGGGGTTACTTATGGGATACTGGTAGGCTATGCTAGCTGACAATTCAAAAATTTCTACCACGTAAACCAGGATGCCATGCAAGCAAGAGATCACAGATCGATACCACCAGACGCGCAATGCAGCGGCAAAAAAAGTTGTAGCAGCCTGGTCCAACGAAGAGCGCGTCGAAGTAGTCTTCATAGTCGATCGTCCGACGTAGTTGATCGTCCTCGCAGTCGATCGTCCAACGTTGTCATCGCCGATCGTCTCTTCCAGCAACTAATCTGTAATACCCTAAATTTATTTAAGTGAGAAGATATAATTTAGGGAGAAGAACTAATCAGAAAATGGAATTTACATAAGTTTAGAGGGGGGGGGGGTTTCTGCAAAGATTCGATAACCTAAGCTGTGGGCTTCCCAGCATTTCGGCCCAAGGTGGGGGGCAGCTGGCCTAAGGGGGGCTAACCCTAGGCGCCTTTCCCCACTTGGCTGCCACCCCTCCCCACTCCCCCTCGGCCGGTCGCCACCCCTACCCACCCCTCTTGGCCGCCTCCTCCTCCCCCAGCAGCGCCTCCTCCCCTGGTGATTCTTCCCGTTGCTGGTCCAGAAGGAGAAGAAGCGAGGTTCCCTTGTGGTGGCCGGCCAGGAAGAAGGAAGGGGGGGGAGGAGGAAGAAGGAAGGGAGGGGGATCACGTGGTGGCTCTCGCGTTCTTCAACAGATTCTTCAAGGGTAACCCCCGATCCCGTTTGATTAGCTTTGTAGTCTTGTGATTTGGCAATATCGGTATTAGATTGATTTTTGATAGTCTGTAGTGCACACCTATTTTAGGGTTTTTAATAGCAGAATTTGTGTAGTGTCCCGTTTTTCGGAGTTTTTGAAAATTTTAAAAGAGAACCATTTGCTTCTTTTGCCAAAAGCTTAATTTTGAAATTTCAGAATCTATTTGCAGTTTAATATGAATTAATCAAACTTCAATTAAATTAAAGTTGGTTTAATTGAGTTTTCTGGAATTTAAAGTCAAAATTATTATTTTAAGAATTTTCTTGGGTTTATTGGATTTTAGAAATTTATTTTCATTTTACCCGAAATTAAAAATTAATTTATTTGCAAAAGAAAAAGAAAATTTAAAGTTAAAAGTATTTTTATTAAGTCCAGAATAATTCAAGTAATTTATGTGAATTTTTTTCTAGAATTTTTGGACTCTATTTGCTATTTTCTAAATTGCTTTTTGTTTTGTTTGAATTTCTGAAAATCAAAAACTATATTAATTTCCCTTTACTGTTCTTGGGCCGAATCTCCGACCCAATCCTATTTTTCCGCCTCCGGCCCACTTCCAGCGACGCCTCGCTCGCTTGCGCCGTCTGCCATGGCCGCCTCATCATCGCCGTCCGATCGCCATCCTCTGGCTCTCCTCGCCGCGTCCCCTTTCCATCGCGGCCGTCCGATCGTCATCGCGTGGCTCTCGCCGCCTCGTCGCCTTGCTCCGGCCGTTGGATCTCCATCCGGTCGTCCTCCTTCGCGCGATTCGCCTCGCGCCTCGGCCTCGCGCCAGCGTCCGTCGTCATCGCGCGGCTCTCGCCGCTGCGTCGCCTCTTCTTCTTGGCCGTCCGTCGCGATCCGCGCTATCGCCGCTCGCCGCGCCGTTCGTCTTCTCCGCCGTCCGTCGAAATTGGGCCGACGCTCCCGTCGCCGCGCCTCCGTCTTCCCACCGTCCGTCGAATCGGACGGCGCTGCTTCGTCTCCTCGCCGCGCCTCCGTCTTCCTCCGTCCGTCGAAATCGGACGGCGCTGCTCGTCTCCCTCGCCGCGCCTCCTCGCTCCCACCGTCCGTCGAATCGGACGGCTCCCGCTCATCGTCTCCGCCCGCCGCCGCTTTCTCTTTCCACGTCGCCGCCGCGAATCTCGCCATGCGAATCTGCGCCCGTCCGTCGCCTCGCTGCGTCTCGTCGCGCCCGCCACGCCGGCCGTGCCGATCTGTCGCCGCGCCTCCACGCGCCGTGCTCCTCCCCGCCCTTTAAATAGCCGCGGTTCATCTCTCTCCTCTCTTTTCCTCCCCCTCGGCTCGCCTCCGCGCCGCCGTCTCCGTCGCGCCGCCGCCGCCGTCTCCCTCGGCCGGTGACACCGCCGTCATCTCCCTCACTCGGCCGCCCGCCGCGTCTCCCCGTCTCTCTCTCTCTCTCTCTCTCTCTCTGACCGCCGAAGCCGGCGTGGCCGCCAGCGTCGGCCGCGCGTCGACTCGGGTCAACGCCGGCGTCGGCGCCAGCCGGCAGCGTGGCGCCACGTGGCGCTTGCGCAAGCGCTGACGCATTTCTCTGGATTTTTCAATAGAAAAATAATTCCGGAAAATCAGTAAAACCCTAATTCTACCATTTTACGTGATTTCCAACTTCTTTTGGCCATAACTTTCACATCCGAACTCCGATTTGGGTGATCCAAATTTCTAAATTTATATAAATTCAGCCTCTTTCATTTGGTTCTAGTTTTGAAATTTTTGGAGTTCATTTGGTGCTGTTTTATTTATTGTTGCTATTCTCGCACGTGTAGATACCGGCGTTTCGGAAGATTTCTTCGACCCAACGACCGAAGACCCGCTCCTCGTCAACGAAGGCAAGTCGTGGGCCTTTGACCATGTTGAACCCATTTTGCAAAAGTATATTGCTTCAAATTATCATGCATGGCTAGTTTTATTAAAAAATAGTTTTGGGAGTAGATAATTACCAAATTGTCATTATGCCTCCTTGACGAATTGAAAATGAAATGTCTCCTTGAATGACATATATCCTTGGACACCTTAGGATGGTTAATACTAGTTGGACATAATTGTATACCAACTTGGGAGCGTAGTATTGCTTAGACATGCTTTAGTTACCCGCGAGACTTTCGATCACATGTTCAATGATTAATGAAATTTGACTAATGGGCTGTGGAGCAGTGGTGTGAGGCCACTTTATTAAAAGATGTTGTGCCATGGCAGGGATTGCCATTTGGTCGGGAATGAACAAAAATGATTTATGCTCGGGCTTGAGGTAGGAAGCTAGAGTGGGTGTGTGATGCACATTGGGTTGTGGTAGACTTGTCTGAGCAGCCAACTAAGGACTTAACTTTGCAAGTCATTGATCTGGGCCACCTCGTGCAACCACAAGTCCGGTATGGGACGGACCTGGCCAACTAATTAGGGAAGTTTTGGGTCGGTTCTGCTAGGGTTGATTATTGGCGCAAGAGGGGGCTGTGATGGCGAAACCTTAGCGAGCGTAACCGAGGCAAAATGGAACTTTGTAAAGGCCTTGTGGTAATCACTTAGTCGCACACCCTAAGTGTGTCGACGGACATTACAAGTGATTTATCTCTTGTGGGTAAAGCCGTACAACCTCTGCAGTGTTAAAAACCTATTCGAATAGCCGTGTCCCCGGTTACGGACATGCCTGGTGATTTCGCGCAAGGGGTAGTATTTTCAAAAATATGGTTTGGTTCGATAGAAGCGTTTGGTTGGAATGGTTGGGAAGTGAGCGGGATGTTCACCGTTTGATTCAAAAGAACTTGGTTATCTATGTATTATTCTTTTAAAATCTCGCTTTGCAATCTAATTAATGTAATTCTTGTTAAACTTGCTTTCGCAAATTAACCATAAAGCCATCCTTGCTTAAGCCTTGCATGAATACTATGTGCATACATTTCTCTACGACTTGCTGAGTACTTTATGTACTCACGTCTTTATGCCCTTTGTTGATCGGTCCAATGGAAGAATCGGGACGAGTTGAGTTCTACGAAGAAGGCTACTTTGAAGACTTCGAACTAGGTCACGTCCTCCACTCGATTGCTGTGGGCATGTCGATTGGGCTCCACGTATTTTGAGATTTCCACGCCGGATACTGTTGTTGCTAAGCCTCGTGAGGCGACTTTTGTAAGAACCTTGACCATAAGGTCTTTGCTGTTTTAATTAATATTACTTTGTCTGCTTCATTAGTTCGTAGTTGAATGGTTATGATTACATCATTGTTGCAACTGTGCGAGCTAGCTACTGATCATGGGACTAGCTTGGTATGCACAGAGGGTCTCGGGGTTGTGTGAATCCCCGGGGTCCGACAATTTGACCAGGACATCTCCTAGAGATTTGTGGGCATCATTGTTAGCTTTCCGTAGAGTCCTAGATCATGTCATTTGGAGATGTGGATCTCATGTTATGTATTTTGAAACGTTGCTGTCTTGAGGTTCTGTTGGGATTCTGACAGATTATAGTAACCCGTTATTAGAAATAAGCTAATGAATTATTTAAAGTTTTTAACGAACACAAAAGTTGTAGTATTTTATTACTCTTTCCAGAGAGCTAATGATCATATTTTTTTGGATGTTTGTACTGGAAGTTATGTAAGTTTTAGTCTTTCTGTCCAGAACCTCTCACGAGATTTAGTAGTTTGAGTAATTTATTTCGTAGGGATAGGGGATGATAGCATCTGGGAATCTTGACAACTAGTTTATTGTGGGGAATTTAGTAAGATTTCCAGAGGATCAAAGATCACCAATTTTGGTTAAACCTACGAAAAGTTATGATTTTTAGAAGGGCACTGTCCCGTTTTGGGACAGAGCGTTGTTCATAGGAGCTGTAGTTTAGGGCTGTGTTAGGGAGCGTAGTTTGTTATATATTTATTTCTAGCAATGTATTGTCCAGAAATGTTCTCTTATTATGGCAGCGCCCTGTTCGTGTCATCAAGCTTCGCACGGTTGAGGCAAGTGCAATTAGTCGGTAGAAATATTGTAGTGAATGCTTGAATACTTGTAATGTGATTATGTCTTTACTCATGAATGTCGCTGCTGATTGTTAGTTGTTTACATTGGATAATTGAGAAGACTCATATGCATCATGTGATGTTTCCTTGAGATTTGGGCCACGTGGTGACCAAGTATTAATTTTGAGGTCCCCGTCATGTATTAGATGGGATCGAGATCCCCACACTCGTGGAATGTGGGCTTATAGTCCCTGTGCTAGAAGGCACAGGCATGGGTATGCATCGACGGATGCAGACTCTGCATTACCAGTAAATGCAAAGAGAAAAGAAAAGGTGCATCTGTTGGCATTTGTATTGCATGTAGCATATGAGCTGTTCTTGAGATGAATACTGTGATTGATTGACGGTGATAAAGTTGTAAGTTGGTGTACTAATTTATTTGTACTTGTTGAGTCATGGACTCACCTTTCTTTATTGATTGTATTTTAGGTACCTCTTACTTGCAGACGTCATGCATGGGAGGGGCTAGTGTTATGATCTGTTGCACACTTCCATGAACTTTTCATGAATGCATAATTTTGGACTATGAATTAATGATTGAGCAAGATATTAGGATGTTTTTTTTATTGGATATGCTTTCATGCTCCTGTTACTTTGTAATGGAGTTGATTATGGTATCATGAAATCTTTTATGATTATGACTTAAGTTGGATGTTGAAATATTTTAGTATGATATTGTAGTTTATTTAGAATTCCCTGTATGGTTAAGTATACAAAGGAGGTTCCGTGAAATTTTGTGTAGTGTCTTAGGTTTTAGATTTGTTATCTGGTTATTTTAGTAACATTCTAGGCTAATGTTTGGCTGGGGTGTTACAGTTGGTATCAGAGCGGGCTGTAGGTCCGTGGTACTTGAATTGTTAATCTTAACACACTATACACAATAGGTGAGGTTTGGGTTATTGTATTGTATATACGCTTCCGTTGAATAGTGTAGTTGTTCTTGTGTTTGAGTAGATAGTGGATCATTGTGCTTAACATACGATTGTTCTTGTTTGTGGTGTTTAGCTATGCCAAGAGGTAGGGGCCATGGCGTTCTTTGTGGCCGTGGTCGGCAGGTGCGGTCGGGCTGCGACGCCACCACCCGAGGTGTAGGAATATGTAGCCGGAGAGGGTAGTTAGGCAAGATCGAAGAAGAAGTTGCTTGACGGTTCAACATGGGAGGTTCAGGAGTCATGTTCCACACGGCCACATTCTCGCGGCTATTCCATTGCCCTCGTGGTCGCTCTGTTGTGGCTCCTGTTGTATTCGCTACAGGTCTCCATCAATGGAACGCTTCGAGGTTGGACACCTTTGATGGGTTGGGCACTCCACCGATCTTTGAATCCAGTTGCATCATATGGAGAGGCACTTTGGAGCACTGGGAATGACTTCAGAGATGAGGGCTCAATTTGTGGCCTTACAACTGAAGGGGCAGGCGGATATCTGGTGGGAAGGAGTTCTATCAGCTAGGACCGCTACCCATGGGCATGTTACCTAGGAGTTGTTTGTTGAGCAGTTCAGGAGGAAATTTTATCCGGATTCTTTTGGGGAGAGGATGGAGGTTTCTTTGAATAATTATAAGCAGGGCAAGATGTCGGTGTTAGAATATGAAACAGGTTTTAATAACCTAATTCGCTTCGTTCAAGCTGTGGCCACGAATGACTTGGAGAAAGCAAAGAGATTTCGCAGGGACTTAAACCTGAGTACCGTCAAGTACTGGGAGCTTTGGAGCTGTGTGATTTTAGCTCCCTGTTAGAGCAAGCCAGGGGCATGGAGATAGAGATGCAGCTCAGTGAGGAGATGCAAGGCTCTGGAGATACTATGACGCTTGGTGGTTCTGGTAGTAGTCAAAAGATGAGTTTTGGTGGAGGAGGTGGTCTTTTTAGCGGCCCGCTTCCATGAAATTCAAAGGCCCTCAGTCTTCATTCAAGCCTAAGTTCTCGAAGCCGCAGTCTTCAATCACTTCTCGACCATCAGTAGGTGCTCCTATGCTTCGTCCAGTTCCAGGGCAAGGCATGATATGTTTCAAGTATCGCGATGGGCATCGCGCTTCAGAGTGTTCTTGGTCCGTCCCATGCCGCCACTGTGGTCAGGAGGGCCACAAGGCATTGGTGTGTCGGCGGAATACCGCTAGTATGATTAAGTGGGAGCCAGTTCAAGTGCCAGCGGCTGCTGCTTCTTCTCGAGGATCGATGCAGATATTAGCAGCTACTTAAACTCTGACTTGGGTACCGCCACAGCCTTACCCCCGCTCCTGCATGGTTTTCGCCACTAGGGTACTTTTGGCTGCCTCCTCGAGTGACTCCGTTTCCAGGCATGGCAACTGCAGCAGCTACTGCACCACCACCCTTGGGTGTTGGGGCTCCCGCCGCCCCAGCGTCGGTGTCCTATGCCATGCCTACCACCAAGACGGTAGGACGTCCTGATGTGGTGACAGGTACGCTTTTAGTAGATTCAGTGGAGGCTTTTGTTCTTTTTGATTCAGGGTCTACATTTTCTTTTGTATCGTTAGAATTCGCTAGCAAGACAAATTTGAGTTTGCAGCAGATAACTCAGTCAGTATTGGTTAACTCTCCTTGGGGTATTCTTTCCTGTTCCACAGTTTGTCCTGGTTGTGTGATTTCTGTAGATGGGGAAGAATTTGTTGCCAACCTGATGGTTATGAAGATGAAACCTTTTGATGTTATCTTGGGTATGGATTGGTTACATCATTATCGTACTGTCATCTCTTATTTTTGGAAGACAGTGACCTTGCAAGTTCCATCTGGGCAAGAGTTAGTTTTTCAGGGGAGCACGCCATCTCACTCACTATTTGTGCTGGCTAATTTGTTTCCTGACAGCCGTGCAGCAAAGAATGAGTTCCTTCCATCTCTTATAGAAAAGCCAAGTTTATCCCTGACAGCAGAAAATATTCCAGTGGTTTGGGAATTTCTGGATGTCTTTCCAGCGGAGTTGCGTGGCATGCCTCCACCTCGTCCAGTAGAGTTTTGTATTGATCTAGTTCCGGGTGCTCGACCTGTTTATATGACTCCTTACCGTTTGGCTCGTCCTTTCCAGGAGGAATTAAAGAAACAGTTGGATGATCTAAAAGCTAAATATCTCATTCGTCCCAGCGTGTCCCCTTGGGGAGCTCCCGTCCTTTTTACAAAGAAGAAAGATGGTAGTTGGTATATGTGTATTGATTACCATGCCCTCAATCAATTAACGATGAGCTAAATTATTCTCAAAGATTGACCTTCAGTCTGGGTACAATCAGATACCTATTCATAAGGAGGATATTGAAAAGATGATATTCTCCACGAGGTTACTTTGAATTCAAGGTTATGTCTTTTGGACTAACAAATACCCCTGCTGCTTTTATGGAGACAATGAACATGATGTTGCACAAGTATCTAGATGAGTTTGTAGTGGTTTTTATTGATGATATTTTAATCTACTCAAAGACCGAAGAAGATCATAGGCGTCATCTGAGGCTTGTATTGTAGACCCTAAGAGTGAATAAGTTTTATGCTAAACTAAAAAGTGTGAGTTTTGAATATCAGAAGTGGGATTCTTGGGGCATATCATAAATGACAAGGGGATATCTGTTGATCCGGGAAAGGTTTCCAAAGTGGTAGAATGGGGGAGACCGACCAGCGTCAAAGAAGTAAGGAGTTTCCTCGGTTTGGCAGGGTATTATCAGTGGTTTGTGTAGGATTTCTCTATTATTGCCAAGCCTTTGTCCCAGCTCACGCAAAAGGATGTGAAGTTTCGGTGGGATGATGACTGTGAATGCAGTTTCCATACCTTGAAAGAAAAGCTGGTGATCGCTCCTGTTTTTACGCTTCCTGAGCCTGGAAAGCGTTTCGCAGTTTATTCAGATGCTTCCCGAGTTGTACTGGGCTGTGTTCTCATGCAAGAAGGTAAAGTAATTGCTTATGCATCGAGGCAATTGAAGAAGCATCAGCAGAATTACCCAACCCACGACTTGGAGTTGGCCGCGGTGGTGTTTGCCTTGAAACTATGGAGGCATTATTTGTATAGTGAGACTTGTGATGTTTTCACAGATAATAAAAAGTATCAAGTACATATTCATGCAAAAGGATCTGAATTTAAGGCAACACGGATGGTTGGAGCTAATTAAGGATTATGATCTCTCAATTCAGTATTATCCTGGCAAGGCAAACGTTGTTGCTGATGCTCTTAGTCGCAAGATGACTCCTACTACTCTAGATTCCCTCACTGCTGACTTACCGCAGGGGGGTATCATATTGCTATGCAGGCACGGCGCATGTGGAGACCCAATTGATCCTCAAGTCAGCTATTCCATACCATGTGCGGGAGGCACAATAGAATGACCGGTTACTGCAGAATGTCAGAAAACATCTGGATAGAGGTAAAGAAGGAGATTTCAGTTTAGATGATTTCGGTGCTTTGCGATTTAAAGGTCGCCTTTGTGTACCACAAAAGGCGGAGGTCAAATATGATATCCTGAGGGAGGCTCATCGCACCCTGTACAATGTTCATTCGAGTTAGACAAAAATGTACCGTGATATGAAATAGAATTTCTGGTGGAAAAGAATGAAGGTGGATATCGCTAATTATGTGGCTTCTTGTGGGGTTTGTCAGCACGTGAAAGCCGAGCATAAACGTCCTGTAGTATTGTTGTAGCCTCTGGAGGTTTCTCAGTGGCCCTCGGATGATATCTCCATGGACTTCGTTGTTGCGTTACCTCGTTCACCACGAGGGAAGGATGTAGTTTGGGTAATAGTGGATTGTTTCAACAAATCTGCACACTTTATACCTATCCGCTCGACAAACTCAGCGAGCGATTTGGCTCCTATTTACATGCGTGAGGTTGTGAGGTTGCATGGTGTACCAAAGACCATCATTTCCGACAGGGACGCCAAGTTTGTCTCCAAGTTTTGGGAGAGTCTGCAGAGTCGTTGGGCACTCATCTTAAATCTTAATACGATATTTCACCCACATACTGATGGACAACCAGAGAGTACCATTCAGACATTGGAGGACATGTTGCAGTCATGCGTGTTATTTTGGAAGGGTAGTTGGGAGGATCAACTGTCGTTAGTAGAGTTTGCTTAAATAATAGCTACCATTCTAGTATTAAAGCCGCATCATTAGAGGTTTTATATGGGCGGAAGTACTGGTCACCACTTTGTTGGGAGGCGGTGGGTGAGAAGGCAGTGTTGGGCCCGGATTGGGTACAGAGGATCGTGGAGCGTGTAGCCTTGGTGAGGCAGAATCTATTGTCAACCTAGAGCAGATAGAAAAGCTATGCTGATGTGAGGAGACGAGAGTTGGAGTTTGAAGTGGGGGATCAGGTGCTCTTAAGAGTGTCTCCCACTAAAGGTGTTGTGCGATTTGGTATCAAAGGGAAGCTTAGCCCAAGGTATGTTGGACCTCTTTTGATTCTGGCACGGATTAGAAAATTGGTATATCGTTTGGACCTTCCAGAGTCCATGCGCGGTGTGCATAATGTTTTCCATGTCTCCATGCTGAGGAAGTATTTGGGAGACCCGGAGCATATGATTTTGCTAGAACCTTTAACCATTGAGCAAGATTTATCCTTTGAGTCCAAGCTGGTACAAATCCTGGAGAATTCTAAACGAGTCTTAAGGAACAAAATATTGAAGTATGTCAAGGTGCTATGGCCGCATCAGACCGAGAGAGAGGCCACTTGGGAATTGGAGTCTCGCATGCGCTAGCAACATCCAGAGTTATTCACAGCAGGTATGTGATAACGATTGGTAAATTTTAGCTGTGATTGTTCTTGGGCGTTAAGCATGATTAGAATTCAGAGTCGAATTCCGTTTAAGGGTGGTAGAATGTAATACCCTAAATTTATTTAAGCGAGAAGATATAATTTAGGGAGAAGGAATAATCAAAAATTTAGAGAAAAAGACTAATCAGAAAATGGAATTTACATAAGTTTAGAGGGGGGGTTTGCAAAGATTCGATAATCTGGGCTGTGGGCTTCCGGCCCATAGCATTTCGGCCCAAGGTGAAGGGGGTGGGGGGTAGCCGACCATAAGGGGGGCTAACCCTAGGGCGCCCTTCCCCCCTTGGCC
Source organism: Hsuehochloa calcarea (assembly GCA_036346395.1). Taxonomy (NCBI): domain Eukaryota; kingdom Viridiplantae; phylum Streptophyta; class Magnoliopsida; order Poales; family Poaceae; genus Hsuehochloa; species Hsuehochloa calcarea. Next base: position 6,962 of record JAYEVG010000099.1, on the reverse strand, counting down.
GCCGCCCTCCCCACTCCCCCTTGGTCGGCCGCCACCCCTCTTGGCCGCCTCCTCCTCCCCTAGCCGCACCTCCTCCCCTGGTGATTCTTCCCGCTGCCGGCCCAAACGGAGAAGAAGCGAGGTTCCCTTGTGGTGGCCGGCCAGGAAGAAGGAGGGGGGAGGGGAAGAAGGGAGGGAGGGGGATCACGTAGTGATTCTCGCGTTGTTCTTAAGCGGATTCTCCAAGGATAACCCCCGATCCCGTTTGATTAGCTTTGTAGTCTTGCGATTTGGCAATATTGGTATTAGATTGATTTCTGGTAGTATGTAGTGCACATCTGTTTTAAGGTTGTTAACGTCAGAATTTTACCAGGCCATCTACTAGATATTTGTGGGCATCGTCATGAGCTTTATGTAGAGTTCTGGATCACGTCATTTGGAGATGTGGATATCAAGTTATGTATTTTGCAACGTTGCTGTCCTGAGGTTCTATCGGGATTCTGACAGATTGTAGTAACCAGTTATTAGAAATTAGCTAATGAACTATTTAGAGGTTTTCACCAACATGAAAGTTGTAGGTATTTTATTAATATTTTCAGAGAGCTAAAGATCATATTTTTGGGATGTTTGTAATGGAAGTTATGTAAGTTTTAGTCTTGCTGTCAGAACCTGTGATGAGATTTAGTAGTTTGAGTAATCCGTTTCGTAGGGATAGAGGATGACAGAATCTGGGAATCTTGCCTACTAGTTTATTGCGGGGAATTTAGTAAGTATTACAGAGGATCACAGATCACCAATTTTGGTTAAACCTACGAAAAGTTATGATTTTTAGAAGGGTACTGTCTCGTTTTGGGACAAGCATTGTTCATGGGAGCTGGAGCTTTGGGCTGCGTTAGGGAGCGTAGTTTGTCGTATATTTGTTTTTAGCAATATCTTGTCTAGAAATGTTCTCTTATTAAGGTTGTTAAAAAAATGTTCAGACGGTGGTGTGGTTCCGGGGGCAGCACCCTCTTCACTACAATATTTCTACCGACTAATTGCAGCGGCGCTAGGGTTCATGGGGAGCGGAAGCTTGAGGGTTTGAGGTACGGGCGGCAGGGCGAACCTCGGGGGCACCTTTTATAGGGCCGGGGTGCCGGATTTGGAAGATCCCAATTTGAGTTCGTTTCGGACTCTTATTTGATTTTGGACATAGATATTGAATTTAGATTTGATTCTAACCGAAACGGGTGCGGGAGTGATAGAGATGAGATTTGGTGCGTTTTCTAGAAGGGGTTTAGTTAGAAAAGTCGCGTTGTCGTGCCGAGCTTCAAGCTCTGGCAATGGCGATCCAACATGCATCTTGTGAGGAAGAAAGCGATCACGGAGGCGGCGACTTCGTAGTGGGCTCCACTTGGCAGCGTAAGAAGTGACGTGTAACATCCCAAATATGGATTTGTGTTTCAAATGTAAGAAATTAAAAAGAAATTAAAACTTTTCTTGCATCTTGAAGCCCTTGGTCATTTTTGTAATTCTTTTAAAAAGAATTATGGAAAAATCAAATTCAAATCCTCATTTGACTCTAATCAAAAACCTCCTTATCATAGATCTTGTGCCAAACTCTGGGAAATCTTTTCCCTGAATTCTAGGGAGGCTTGGCAACACCTTCGAATTATCTCATGATTTTTAGAAATTATTTGATAATTTTAGGAGGCAAGTCAAAAGTGGTCCAACCCTATTTCCCCTCTTCTGGGATTTCTGGAGAAAAATTCAGCGCATGAAAATCTCTGAAAATTTTATGAGAGGTTCCTCCTGCTGTCAGCAATCTCCAGTTAAAATTTTATAAATTTTGGAGTTTGCTTGCTACCTCAAATAATTCCTCAAAAATCAGAAGTTTAGGATTCAAATTCTAACTGGTTTGCACTGTTCCTCGGGTTTGAACCGGACTCGGGCTCGAGCCACTGGACTCGGTCCAGTCAACTAATCGCACCGGCGCGGTCGATCGGGTGTGCAGGTCGTGAGCCGTTGGATCGGCATCGAACGGTCCTCGACCAGCCGAATGATGGAGTCGTTTTAATCCACCCGATCTAACTCAGCCGTTCGATTTCAATCCGACAGTCGACACGTCGTCTCCTTCCTCCGTCAGCGCGCGCGTGAACCCGGTCATGGCGTGAGTAGAGGAGAAAACGAGCAGCGTGCAGTCCACTCTGTGGTCACCTTTAAAACGGCTAGCTCTGCGCGCATTAAATGTCTGTCGCGCTCCTCCCTCAGAAGGCCATGATTCGACTGCTCCCATCGCTCTCAAGTGCTCTCATGGCAGTGTTGACCCGACTGGAAAACCCGGCCGTTGCTCTCTGCCATTACTCTATTTAAACTCCATTGCTTCACCCTTAGCTTCCTTTAGCACCTCCGCAGACTCTAGCTAGCACTCACCAGACTTGCTTGAGCCGCAGCCTCGCAATCCCTCGACCGCCATTGTTGAGTGTGGAGCTTGGTGGAGGCGGTGCAGCAGGGGTTTTCTTCTTCAAGTCTTTGCCCCTCCGCTCCCCTTTACTCTCTGAACTTAACCCTCACTCGGTTGGGTTCTCTCTTTGCTCAGTCGTTGTGCCCTAGTGAGGACCTTACCGCGTGCTTGGTCACTGTCACCGGAGCACTCAGTGGGTCTCTGGTCGTTCTTCAGCTTAGGTAGTTTCGCATTGACCTATAGGAGCTTAGGTGTGTTTTCGTTGTTCTTTTGGTATTGTCCGTTCGGAAGTTCTCCCGCGCCATACCTACTCACCAAGCACTGTGGTCGTATCATTGCCGTTTGACCATACTCGACCAAGGCGCGGTCGGACCGTTAAACTTTAGACACTCATCCTCGCCTTTGTCGGGCGCCATTGTGGTCGGAGACGCCACGCCACCAAGCAAAGCGTGCGGGGCGGCGCCTCGTGGTCGGATTCCGACCGATCCACCGTAGCTTAGTCGTAAGTTCTACTACGACTTGTAACTAGTCGTAAGTCTTACTATGACTATGTCAGGGTCATAAGTCCTTCTACGACCATTAACCGGTCGTAAGTTCTTCTACGACTTGTACCTAGTCGTAAGTCTTACTACGACTATGTCATGGTCGTAAGTTCTTCTACGACCACCACCGTCGTAAGTCCTTCTTTGGTCATATCTTTGGCATTAAGAATCCAAATTAATTGGTTCTTCTTTGCTAAATTCTTTATAAATTATGCTCTTGCTCTTGTAAAATTTTCGAATTTTGGAGAAAGTTTCTTGTTGAGTCTTTGTGTTTTCTTCGTTCTTATCGGTTCTTTTCGCCTTCTCGTTAGGATCCGAAGAGCACATTGACAACATAATTGATCCTCAGCAACATCTTGACCCACGACAAGCGGTGCAAGCGCTTGATCATGTTAATCCTATTATTTTTCAAGTCTATTATATTGATTTCAACTTGTATGTATGCATTGCTATTTTGTTGTTAAATTATGGTTAGTATCCTATAGTTGCATAATCTGTAGGACTTGTTTATCCTCTACTACCATGAGCTTAGGTTATTTGTTGTGGTCGGAGTTCGATGGATGGACTCTTGTCACTTAGTAGCTTTCGATTTGAAATTGCTTAGAAATGCTTAGTTTCGGTAGTAATGGGCGATCATCGATTTTAGTCGATGATATTGATCACACATCTAAATATTATTCCATTATGTCTAGCACTTGTGCTTTGTTATTTTGTAAAGTCAAAACCTGAAAATAGAAAAATTGATTTGGACTTGGGCAAGTGGTCGGATGGTGGGTTATTGGGTTTGTGGGTGTCTTGCCTAAGTCAACAAGGACCGAACATCTTGTGTCACACTCTCCAAGTATTTTTGCGTGCTAACCACGCGAGAGGGATATGGGACCTCTCTTGATTTAGTACTTTGGCGTGTGTTATCTCCGAGTCGCAGGAGGGGGTTGTGTGTGTTGTGTGAAATATGATATGTGTTCTGGTGTTGGGTGTGCGGTGGTGGAGATTCCGGGTAGGCTCTCCACCTCGAGGGGCATTGTAGTTGTCAAGGCTTTACCTGTGACGGGTAGTTGACCGAGGCTTTACAATGACTCCGACACAACGTATGGGTTTCTATCCATACGGGCGGCTCGTAGTTAATACACAATATTGGAAATGTCTCGTGGGACTTAGCCGTGCCGGCATACCTAAGGAAGTGTGCTTAATAGCTTGGCAAAAAGACGGTCTGGCGTGTGGGTACATTGGTACACCCCTGCAGGGTATAAAACTATTCGAATAGCTTCGTCCTAGGTTATGGACACGCTTGGTTAGGTTTTGCAAGAGTTAGACTTCAACCTTTTAAATTAAAATTTGACATTGTTGGTATGAATGGGTAATTCATGCTATTGTTGTGGTGGCTAATGGTTTAGTCACTTCCAGGATTGTTGTTGTCATCTATCTACTGTTATATTGTTGTCATTTACGGTTATTTGAACATTAAAAACTGATTTGTCAACTTGCTTTTAAATGTACTACATTATTGCAAATAAAGATTGCTTTGTGCTGAAAATGAAACATACAGCCTCCATTCAAAAAGCTTGCATATAGTTATGTACAGGTCTTTTACTCTACACGTAAGTCTTGCGAGTACATTCCAAGTACTCACCCGGCTTTTCTGGGCTCTTTGTTGTTGAGGAAAGAAGGTGAGCCCCAAGGGCCTCACTTTTGTGAAATGTCTTTGTGGATTCGACGACTAGCTTGACGGTTCGGTCGGTTGCCTTGTGGGTTAAAGGCACACTGATTGGCTCTTTTGGTTTATGGTCATCTTATGGCACTTTTGCTTCCGCTGTTCAATTTCTATATGTATATGCCATTTGGCCTGTCGGCCTCTCTTTTGTAATAACTATCCTTTATTTATGTTATCTTCTGGTTTGTTGCTTTGCTTCAGTTCTATGTGAATGAATGGAATTGATGCATGAATTTTGTAAAGAGGTGTGTATACTGTATTTCTGGGAAGTATACATGTCTCGAAGACACGGGTTATTTCGTTTGTGATGCTAGGGTCAATTGGTGACTAAGCATTACAAGCCCAATAATCCGGGGTCCTCACAAGGTTTGGTATCACACGGGGGAAAGAGAGGGCTGACATGCGGGGCCCGCATGTCAGTCGAAGAGGCGAGGCGCGTGCGGGTGAGTCAGGCCACACACTGCTGTTGGGTTTCGGTTTCGGTCCAACACTGTTCTGGAGATTTTTAAATAATTTTTCTTTATAGAAATTTTAGAAAATCCAATCAGCAATTATAAAATAGCAAATGAACTCAAAAAAATTTAGAAAATATATCCAAGCACGTAGAACCCAAATAAAACAGTTTTGATAATTGTTGATGTTAAAGGTCCATATTAAGCTTTAAATAAAATTTAATAAAAATTTAAATGATGAATTATTCCAATCTAGTAACTATTTAAAAGATTTCTAAAGCTCAAAAAATTGGGATGTTACAGATTTGACTGATTTGAATTCATTTGATTCAAGTTCGACTAAGCTACAAAATATAGCAAATAAAATCCTAAAAATCTGAAATAAATCAGATAGGTTCCTGGAGTGACCTAGTATCCATATAAAATTTGAAACCCCACTGTTCATGTTTTAATTTTTTTTTAATTTAAATCCAAACTTAGAATAGGTTATTGAAATATGTTCGAATTTTCTGTGGTTTGAATTCAGTTCCAAAAAAATTATAAATTTTTAATTAGTTCATGATAATTAATATAGTAATTGAATAAATTATTTCCAGAAGATGACCACAAGCTTTTATCTCAATTTTCTTTTTGAGCTTAAATTTGAAATGTAGGTTTAAACTTTGTTTGAGATCTTACAATGCAAAATGGAATACTCATAAGATGCATAATAATTTCATTTATTAAATTGGAGATGTGAAAAACCCCCCTTTACAAAAGATCTCGACCCCAAGATCTCGGTAGGTCGGAAGTTGGACAGGATGGCTCAAAAAGAAGATACAACATCTGTTGTCTTGATTTCCTTCAAAGATAGTGCTAAGATAATAAAGTCAAGGTTAGAAAGCATTTACTTTATTTCTTTTCTATTGCTTTATTTAACCTTTCCTTTCTTGATTCGTAGGCACTTCAAACAGAAGGAAAAAGATCAGGATATTCAGTTCGCATCTGATCTTCACGTTCCCAAGTTGCTTCAGCTTCAGTATGGTTACTCCACTGAATTTTTAAGAACTTTGTGAGACCCCGGTTTATCAGGCTTGTAATGCTTAACCATCCACTCGGTCCTAGCACCACAAATCAAATAAACCGAGACTCGAGACATGTATACTTCCCAGAAATACAGTATACACAGCTCTTTACAAAAAGTCATGCATCAATTCCATTCATCCACATAGAACCGAAGCAGAACAAGACAGATCCAAAGACATATGTAGTAAAGTTATTACAAAAGAGAGGCCGACCGGCCAAAATCATACAAATAATTTAAACAGCGAAAGCAAAAGTGCCATAAGATGGCCATAAACAAAAGAGCCAATCAGTGTACCTTTAACCCACAAGGCAACCGACCGGACCGCCAAGCTAGTCGTCAAACCCGCAGCACATCTCACAAAAGTGAGGCCATTGGAGCTCACCTTCTTCCTCTGCAACAAATAGTTAAGCAAGGCAAATGAGTACAAAAATTGTACTCCGCAAGACTTACGTGTAGAATAACAGACCTATACATATGCTGCATGCAAGCTTATTTGAGTGGAGGCTGTATGTTTTATTTTTAGCATAAAGCCATCTTTATTTGCAATAAGATAGTATATTTGAAAGCAAGTTTACAATCTATTTTTATTGTTCAAATAACAGCTGACAACAATAATAACAATAGATAGATGACAACAACATCCTGGAAGTGACTAACCACTAGCCACCACAACAATAGCATGAATTACCCATCCATGCCAATCATGTCAAATTTTAATTAAAAGGTTGTAGTCTAACTCTTGGAAGACCTCCCAGCGTGTCCATAACTT
>JAYEVG010000083.1:0-169316 GCA_036346395.1 Hsuehochloa calcarea | reverse complement strand
TGAGAGGAGGATTGAAGATCAAAAAAAGGCACAGGAATGGAAGTCTAGATCTCAAGGAACTCATGACTTACTATAGTGAAAGGGAAAAGTAGAAGTGTTTAAAATGGTGGAGTAGACACCGCAGTGAAATAGTAGAGAAAGTATATCCAAGAAAGCAAGTTTGGTGAAAGAATAGGAGGTAGACACAAAAAGAGGTAGAATGTGGAAGAAGTGAGATGTGTAGAAGGATGATAAAAGAACGGCCTCTCATCGAAGGTCACATCACGAGAGATGCAAATGCGACGTCCGAGGGATCATAGAACGATAGCCCTTATGCCTTGGACTATAACCCAGAAAACACACTCAATCGATCGAGTATTCACTTTGTGTGCTCAAGGTGCTCAAGGACATAGCAGCACAACCAAAGACAAAATGAGCATAGTAAAAGGTGCTCTATACAGACCTCACTAGGATAGTTGCCTCAAGCTTGGAAGAAGGCTAACGGCTGATGAGATAGACTCATCAGAGAGTGCTTCCCCGTAAGTGAAGGAACAAATGAGTAAATGAGAAGAGTACGAGCAGCCTCAATGATGTGATGATGCTTGCGCTTATCAATCGTCATTTTGAACATGAGCACCAGGACACAAGAGCTGAGGAAGAGTACCATCAAGAAAGGAACTAATAAAAATCGATGAAAGATACCTCCGAGAGTTAGAAAGAAAACATGAATGGCGTAAGAGAACCAAGTATTTACCATCCGAGCAAAAGACTGTAGATAGAAATCAACAACGAATGGTGTTTCATGAAGTAGATCCATGTGTATTGAGTGTGGTCATCAATGAAGATGCATAATAATTGTGACCACCTTCAAGCAAATGGTGGACCCCAACTAATGGACCAAATCAACGGACGATCGGATCTAGAAAAGCCGAACGATATGGGAGCCGAGATGCATCGTGTTACATGGAAAGAAGTTCGAATCTACGACCATGGGAGTGAAGCACCGCATATGGAAATGATAGTGCAAGAAACCAAGTGATCCATGGAAGATGCCACATGACTTATTAGGCTTGAAGGTCGCTCATTCGGACCAGATTTGACCAAACCGAAATGCATAAGACTCCAAAGCGCTGGCAATGACAGAAGAAGCAATAGTAGCATCTAACGACATCGCTTTAGAGGAACCGATGGTTGGCCTTACAAAGCGATGGGGACCACACGAGCACCAACCGCTGAAGGAAAGCCGCCGGACGCTTTAGAGGAAGACGCAACCGCGCGATCTCCTCCCGCCGAACCGTTGGTCACGTGATACCACGGTTGTAGATCAAGCATCACGCTCACCGCGGTCGGACTCGCTAGAACATCGTCGGGATCAAACTCGCTTCGGATCAAGGCCTCGCTGTTGTTGTCCTCAGAAGAAACCGAGTGATCAAGTCTAGAAGCGGCGGTGCCCGAGCGAGGTAGGGGCAGAGCAGAAGCGGCGGCGATGGCCCAAACAAGGTAGGCGGAGGTGTCACAGAGCAGAGGGGCAGAGCAACCGAACGGCTCCGGAGCAGAGGAGTCGAGGCAGCGGCGAGTAGAGGAGTCGAGTAGTGCTGGAACAGAGGACTCTTCTTGTCGTAGAGCAGAAGCACACGCGGAGGAGGCACACGTGGAGGACACCAGATTCGAATGAACCACGGGAGAGGGAGAGGAAAGGTTGTTGCACGGTGAGGATGGCGGTCGCCGGATCGGGTCTAGTTCCTAACCCTAACCCTAGGTTCTTATACCATGTTAGATTTAAAAGAGCATTTTGCTACACAATTGTGTGCATTTGATTCATTATTGAGAAGATATATATAGACAAGATTAGTTGGGCCTCATGGGCTACATAGGTTAAGACAGAGAGACTACTAATATGTTTAAGACTCTTAACATAAAGGTTAGTTTAGTGATATTCTTGGCAAAGAATGTGTAGTTTTGTGTAAAATTCGAAAGTGTAGTTTTGCGATTATTCCGTCAAATACGTGTACTTCCATGAAATATACTCTTCTTTTTTGTCACGTCATCTTATTAGATTGTTGTCCTAACAGGGTTCAGGACTATGGCATGACCAAAAGAAGTTCACGAAGTATGCTCAGGACTATGGCATGACCAAAAGAAGTTCACGAAGTATGCTCAAGCTTCTCTGCAGCTTTGCAAGGTGTACATGGAAATTTCTTCCAAAACTGGAAGCCAGCGAGAATTATTATCAGCAGAGATGCACCCTCAAAAGCTCCTTAAAACAGGTACTTGAATTTCTCTTGTACTGTTCCACTTTCCTGATATGAAATTGATGTCAATCCTTAATTCTTGGATGAAATAATCTAAAGATTACCCATCCTTAACTAGAAAGTTTGGTTAATAATAGAGTTATAATATGATCCAGTGTTCCATTTCTGTGAGTTTTGCTCCTTTTATGCTCTTCATGCTTTGGGTAGTCGACAAATTATGGATAGCTAAAATATAATATTTGAGACTGTTTGCACGCATAACAAAATATTATCTTTGAGATCAGTAATCTCTCTCGTCTCTATGTTTCATGTCCTCCAGATAACTCATTGTAGCAATTGTTCTTCCTTTTGTAGGCAACAGACTTCTCAGATACAGAGGAGTATAAAGCGCTTGATGACTGCCTCTTGGAAATAAAGAATCTGATTGGTGATGCCTAGACTTATGGTTGTGGGTTTGATCTTTTTTTTCTCTTTGTTATATTTGATTCTCCTACTATGTATTTGGAATAATACTATATATGTATGTGTGTATAAAATAAAATCCGATCGATACCGGAATGTCCAATTCCAAGAGTTGGATTGATTTGACCATTGGAATGATATTGACAAGTATGAATGGAATTATGTGATTTTTTATTAACTAGCGAGAGTGTCCGTATGTTGCAACAAAAATACAAACTTTCCACGAGATGGTAGGGTGAGAGGAGATGGGGACGGGAGTTGGGTGGATCGGCGACGAAGCCTAGGATGAGAGAGGAGACCCGGAATATACGTAGGGGGCTCAAGCCGAGCCGACGGGGTGTATCGGATGGCGATGCTGAGGATGATTATGGCATGATAGCGAGGTTGAAGGTGTGCGAATCAAGTCCAGGCGGCGTCGATGCGGCTGGGGAATTGGAGGAAGAAGAGTGGGGTGGCGGTGGTCAGATTCGAGGATGGCCACGTTAGGGACGTGTCGTTGTCTAGTAGCATGAGGATTTCGATGATTTTTTTACGTGCGTGAGGGGTGTGATGATCCTCCGCCGTATGCGAAGTAAACTATCTTTTATTAGTTAAGATAAGATAACATATTAATTTTAAAAATAGACAATTAAATAGTCGTTTTTTTTTTGCAGTCCTAGCCTACTTCCGCCACTTGAACCGGCGACAGGCCTCCTGTCCCCGTCGTGAGTTGAATTAGTGACAGTCTGTCGCCACTTCAACAACCTACAAGAAGCGGCCTATCAATAGTTCAATTAGCGGCAGGAGGTTGAAATTTTCTTTATTTTATTTTGTGTGCAAAATTGAGGATAAATGTTGAGTATTGTTTTATTTAATTTTGAACCATTATTCCAGCGTCCGAACCACCGCATAACACCCACCAACTAAACTACAACCACCAATAACGCCGTCGACAGACAATGGTGGTGATTTCAAGAAGAAAGTAAGTTACACATTACAATTGGACGCACGATATAATAAGAAACATAATTAGACAGTAATAAGATAAACAATATTAGCACAACATTTTAAAACAAAACATCATCACATAGTTTTTCGATAAATCACAAAGATGTTAGATAACTTTCTAGCATGTCATCACATAGTTGTTTTGATAAATCACAATGATGTTAAACACATTTTAGCAAGACGTCGTCACATATTTTTCAAAAATCACAATGTTGTTACAACACATTCTAGCAAAACATCATCACATAGTTTTTTTTAACAAATTACAATAATAATACAAAACATTCAAGACTAACATATTTCGAGAAGTCAAACCGTTATAGTGGTTGTCGTTCGGACTGCCGACCTTTCCTTCATCTCATGCACTTCTCGTAGGGTATTTCTTGTAGGTATGCCCGGACTCCCTTCAAATTGAGCACTTCTCCATGCGACGCCCCACTTCTGCTTCGTCTATGTCATTCCTTATACGCTGTACCTGACGATGGCCAACTTTTCCCTTTAGCCTAGCGATGTCCACGGCCCAGATGAGTTGCTTCTAGGTCGGATGGCCAATGAAATGGCCCACCATTCTATAGTCATACAGCTCTGCATTCTAGGTCTACATCACCTCTTCCTTGGTGAAATATCCGAAAAGGTACTGATCGGGGTGCTACGTCACCATCGAACATGCAGCCATGACATGTGAGCATGGCCTATAAGGAAGAAGAGGCTTGTTGTAGGTGCATACGCAACTAGTTCAGCATAGCGTTACACTCGTGGATGATCCTCTCATGGTTCGATCTGCGGCGTCCTTCCTCCTTGCACATGATCTCGGCGAAGCTCCCTTGTGCCCATTTTGAACACCAGTGCATCTCGACCTTCTTGCTCTTCTCCTCCATGTACTTAGTGATTATGGCGAGCTGTAACTCTGTCATTTGCCATGGAAGCGGCACTTGTTTCTTCGATCAGCGAAGTACTTTGTGGTACCTCGGAATTGCCTTCATAATAGCAACCAAAGGAAGGCACCTAGGCGGAAGATGACCCAACTGTATATACCGCTAGATTGGTTGTCATGATACCATATCGAGCACCGTTCTTGTCATGCGTGCGACCACTTCTCCTTAGGCTCGTGCTCAATCAAATCGAGAAGCATTTCACTGCGCCCGTCTTCCTCATCGAGTAGGAGCATCTGTTGGTATATGTGGCAATGCCTTGGGGTCTGATCACAGCTTTTGAGGCGACCTTTGTTGCCTCCCTTTTGTGTGCCCGGTATGCTCATCTAGAATCTTCGGAGGACATCAGACCTTCTCTTACGGTTTTGGTTGCACGGATGCTTGAACAAGTTTATCAAGTCTTTATTGCAGAACTACTTTAGTAAATTTGTAGTCAAGTGCCTCATGCACCACCGGCTCTGCAGATCCACCCACGGAAGCCCCTCGTTGTCCGCAGTTGTAGCTAGGTTATTGCACTCAGCGAGCCCTCATGTCGATCATTATGTAGCGGATACGTTAGGGCGACTACGTACTATAGAGATCTTCACATTCCTTAGAAATCACGATAGCTTAATGTGTTCTCGCTCTCAACGAATCACGAAGGTCATGGGAAGAGCTGATTATTCTGTCGAGTCCCTATTTTAGTTAATATCGGCCCTTGTGCTTCCCAGTCAGAAATGTGTCATCTACGCACAAGATTGGATGGCAATGCTGGAATGCATTGATGCATGGACTAAAGTCAAAGAATGCCCGCTTTAGTACCTTCTTCTGTTCCTACCGTGTATGTACACCATCTTGAATGTCGACATGAGTGCCGTGATTTCTGTCTTGTCTAACTCAGAGTTTCCCAGAGAGGTTGTGGTAGGAGTCCTCGAATGTACTGAACATTGATTTCAGTGCCTTTTATTTTGTCTTCCACACCTTTCCATAACTGATTTGTGTACTGGAAGATTACTTCTATTGCCCGAATGATAGATCGTGGCTCGAAATCTAGATTATCCACGATCTTACCATACATGATGTTTGCGATGAAGTGGGATGACAGGTTCTTATGGAATTGCGTTGATTCAGTGATGACATGTGTGAGGGACTACTATAGAGCTTTTCCAGTAGGTGTCCCACTTAGGTTGGAATGCATGCACTCGCCAAGGGCATCCCTCTATGTCGCATTTTATGTCGTAGCATCTGGGTTTTGACTTTACTACCGTAAATGTGTGCTCTGCTTCGACAAGACCTAGAATTTGACAGCCTCCTACATGGCCTCTTTGCATTTGTACATAACCCTTTGTCTGACCTCGTTCTGGTCGTACTCCCATAGTACACGAGAGCCTTCGTTAACGACGAGGTTGTCGAACTGGTATGTGTTCCACTTGGATGGAAGTCTGTTGTGCCACACCATCCTCCTCATCAAATTCTTCATCTTCTGACAATGCTTGGTTATTCTGGTCTTCAAGGTCCATCCTTTCTACTAGGCCTTCGATCTGCTCACCTTCATCAGCAATCCCACTAGCTTGCCAAACAGAAGGAGCCCCTTCCTCACAGCCTTCATTGACCATATCGGTGACTCCTCAACCTCCCCGCCATTGAGTCCCTAACTTCTTCTTCGGTATCACCACCACCACTTGTTCAAATTGTCGTTGCGGTGAATGGCCTTGGCATATGCTTGGGCTAGAATGACCAAATTCCATCCTTCCTCCCTCGCCGAGCCTACATAAGGTCGCCATGACCTAGTTCCTTTGAGTGCATTAACTACCAATATGTGCTATGTTGTGCTCGGTTCACAAGGCAACTCAATTTCAGATCATACACAACATTGTCCAAGTTGAATGTGTGTACATCCACCGCATCATAGCGCCACATTGTCCAAGTTGAATGTGGTACATCCACGCATCATAGCGCCCCATGTATGTTGTGGTCTTGCTAGGGTTACAATCGTGATTGAAATAACGTAAATCAATCCCTCGAGATCCTCCAAAATAGTGCCCTGACTGTAGTAAATTTTGAAATTGGTTGTATGGATATCATGGGGATATGCTCCAAATCTTAGGATGATGTGACAATTGGCAATGGCGTTAACGGTTTATCGTTTCACGTGTTTTAAACACGATTCTGATCTGTCGAGCCTTAACGGTCCGGCCAAGCGGTGGCGATCAGTTCCGGTCCAAGATCGGTCCAATCGGCCCATAGCGGTCGCAAGGCCATCACCAACCGAGAAGTGAGGGATTGAGCTGGGCCAAAAAAAGATGGTGTAGACAAGAGAGGAGATTCTATTGCACTTGGTCCCATAATTTTTGGAGTCTCGAGTCAAAAGTTCTATTGGATTGAAAATTCCGATGGGTTTTGGTTTTCGAGAGAAGAAATTCGGCTAAGTCTTTTCTTGGCGGTCATCGGCCAATAGGTGGCCAGTGGGAATAGGCCTTGAAAGCGGTTGACCGGTTTTCACTTAGATCCGTCATGGCGGCGATATTCGGTTGTTAGGTCAAAGTCATGAGTTTGAGGCATATATGTTGCATGATGCATGTTTTGACTAACATGGGTCAAGTTGTGAAGAACTTGTTCCCAAATTGGCTTACTTGTCTATTGTTGTGCGAGGTTGCTCGTCATTGGTCAACGGCGATCAGCAGCGAGGATGGCCGGAGTAGGTTTAGAGTGAGGTCGGAGCGATCAGGCGATGACGGGTGAGGTCAATGTACTCAAGCGTGGTGCGAGATGAACAAGGGTGACTTGTTGGCTAATCCAAGGCGCAAGATGGCGCAAGGTGTAGCTAATTAGGTCAAGAGGTGTTAAAAACGACGCATTAAAATACGTGCGTATGTGTCCGTTTGTTTTGGGCCTTAATGGGAGCCCAATTGAGTCAAACTTCTAGAAGGTCTAAGCCTCCACTATAAATAGGGAGGAGATGGTCACATCTCCGCTTTGTCTCTTTTGCTATTTTGTAAACCCTAATTTTCTTAGGGAGAGCTTTTGTGGAGGCTAGGGTTCTTGATAATTTGATGTGATTTTCGTGAACGATCCTACAAGTGGTATCAGAGCGGCTTGCTATAGCGTCAGAGAGGTATGTGAATCGTCCCCTCATGCTAGATGATACTAATTTTGCTTTTTGGAAGTGTCATATGTAAGCTTATATTGAGGCTCAAGCTAGTGATATTTGGAATAAGGTTTTTAGACCTTATGAGGTTCCTATTCCTGTTACTAATCTAAATAAAATAGATATTGATTTAAATGTTCAAGCTCATAACTTGTTGTTTTAAGGGATTTCTCGCAAAGATTTTGATCGTGTAGCTCATATTAATTCTGCACACTTAATATGGAAAATTCTTTGCGATTATCATAAAGGAACCACTAAAATTAAGAAAGTGCGTAAAAATCTTTATCAAAAAGAATATTCTGATTTTGCATATTCTGATTTTGCTATGAAGCCTAGTGAAGCTATTGATGATCTTTTTGCTCGTTTTGAAAAAAATATTGAGTAATTTTTATGTTGTGTTAATGTTATTCCTCTGATGAAGATAATGTAATTAAAATTTGAGATCTTTAGGTTACGAGTGGTTGATGGTCGTCATGACTATCAATCAAGCTATCGATCTAGATACTTTAACTATGGATGATCTTTTCTCTAGATTGAAAACCTATGAGATAGAAGCTTTACCATCTAAGATTGATAAATCTTCATCTTTAGCACTTGTGACTAACTCCATGCAGTCGCTTCATCGAGTTCTTTTCTTGTGTCTACTTTGTCTTCTTTTGGAGAGCAGTTGAGCGGCTCCACGAAGAGGCTAGTGTTGATCTCCTCACGGGCATACAAGGCACTCAACAACACGAGGATGAGGAAATGAGGTGGCGTGTCAAATTCGATCAAGTGTTATGAGTGTGGCGAGCGAGCCACATTAAGGTGGAGTGTCCCAAGCTCAAGGGAAGGTGATCAAGGAAGGCGGGAATCACGAACACCAACATCAAGGGTGGCAATTTTAGTCGAAAATTTCTTTGAAAAGGTTCTTTGGCTATCGAGCATACGGATTTGAGTGATGTGGAATATGAGAGTTGCGATGAAGACAACCACGATAATGATGATGCTAAAGGTAAGAAGAAGAACAACGACGACTTCACGGGCATGTGCTTCATGGCAAGAAAGCGACAACGGCAGCGATGATGACATTGATCCCGATGAGGTAAGACCATCATATGATGAGCTTGAAGATTGTAACACCCCAACCCAACTTTGAGCACGGAATGCTACCACGTAACAAGTCTACAAATGGAACTAAGACATTTCTTTCTAAATTTTCAGTGAGTCTCCTTTGTAAATCGAACTATCAGGACATTGGCGCAATTAACAACAATAATAAGCAAATATCCAAGCAGCGTACTAAACATGTTCACGAAAGAAGCGACAAATGTACCTAAAAAAGCGTGTGCACCGTGATAATTCCTACTCCGCCCATGCATGCCGTCCACAACAAATGTACCTAAAAAACACGGCAATGGTGAGTCCAAGACTCAAGAAGGCCAATGATACATAACATAACAAAATCATTCATTATCCAACGATTGTATCAACATCATGAATCAAATCAACATACGAATGAATGAATGCACATGCACTTCTCTTTTGCTCATACCGGTATAGCGGTGAACACCGTCGGTGTTCACTTATGCCCGCGTTCTACAACACGGGGATCCAAAGCCCGTTTGAGAACAAGTCAGCGAGGGATCCATATTGCCCACTTTGGAATGGTGGGTCTTACAATCACCACCCACTCCGAGTGGGTATCATGAAGTCCACAACTTGCATTCATGAGTGCACATGATGCACAATAAAATGACGATGTCGAATTTTAGTAATCTAGCCATCATGAACAAATACATATCACCATAAATCAGTACATCTAACAAGCATATGTTACCATGATTCATCATATGGAGCAGTCACATAACAACCACAATATAGGTGCACTTGCACATTTCTTTCTTTCCACTTCTGACTGCGAGGAAGCAAAATTGGTGTCTCTACTCGGAACTCCGCCTCCTACACAAGCATAGCGGTAACAATAAATCGATGGTGATGGACTCCGTTTACACCTTAATCTAACTCCTCAAGACCTATGACTCAAAGAGAGGTTCTACCCAAATTTCCGTGATCTAGCATAATGCTTCCGGGACAGCAGTACAAGAAAAATCGTAATTAAATATCTGTAACTCGAATGACTTGAAACCAGTGCTCAAATACTCATAACGTAACAGGATCTGAAACTCTAGTTGGTGGGGTTCTTTGATTCGGCCAAAATAGTGGTCTAAACAACCATTGAAAACAAGCCAGCGGACATCTGTCCAGAATCTGACACAGCAGTAAATAACATGGCATAACTTTCACTCTACAGATCTAATTAAGATGATCTTTATCAATTTGGAAAGATTATTAAATAGGCTACAATAACCTAGTTAGGAAAGACTCTGATTCGGCCTTATATTAACCCTAATGTTCTGGTGAAGTTTGCTATTCCCTCGATCGATAGTCAGACAACAGCGACGGTAAAAATTCAATAACTTTTGATTCACACCTCTCAAAATATGTTCTTTATCAATACTGAAATCTTACTGGAATGGCTACAACTTTCGTGTTGGGTGACCCTTTAGATTCGGCCTCAAAAAAATAAAAATTAGCTAGACATGCGGACGCCAAATCTCGTCGACTTTCTGTACAGTTGTAGCAAAACGGCCATAACTCCTAAGATATGACTCCAAATCAGGTGATCTCGGTGCCAAAAGAAATATAAAATCAAGGGCTACAACTTTCTAAGAGATGGTAAGATCAGAAAACGTGCACATCTTACCCAAAACCGACGAGCAACGACGGTGCACAAATCAGATCTGCTTCTGCTCCTTGTTCGGCCATCAAAAGTCGCGTCCTCGCCTCCTTCCAATGGACCACATAGCAGGCTTCGCGGGGAGGGGAAGGAGCTGTGGAGGAGATGATGGCGCAGGGGAAGGTGAGGAGGCGGCGCCTGACAAGCAAGGAGATGGGGCGGCTACTAGGGGAAAAGGGAGGGAGAGGAAGAGTTTAGGGTTTTGGGGGAGGTGGGAACCCCTGGCGGACCATAGGTGGGCTGCCTGTTGCATGCGGCAGCAGCCAGTTGTCAAATAATCTGAAAACCCCCTCTTAATTTTAGAATTTTTACTCCTTTCTTTTCCCTCTCTTCTCCCAGCTGAATTTCTAGTTACCCGATTCATTTCCGGGGTATTACAAAGATGGTTTGATTAAACTTACTATTGAATTGAAAAAGACAAAAAAGAAACTGAAAGAAAATAATTGCCGTGTTGAAATCTTAACTTTTGATATTAATAGACTTAGTGTTTCTATTCTTGATAATGAATCATATGAGTCTTATCAAGTTTTACATTCTGAGTTGGAGACTATTAGGTCAATGAATGCATCAAACTTGGTTCAATTTAGGAACGTAAATGCTAAATTTGATGATTTAAGGTTGACATATGACTCTCGTGATGAAAAGTTAAAACAATGCAAATGATGAAATTGAAAATCTCAAGTTTAGTTATCCTACATGTTTAGAGTCGAGTATTTCAAATGCTCAAACTAAAACTTACTCTATTTGTGGATTACTAGAAGCTAGACTTAATTCATCTCGGAAATAATTCAACAGATGCTTTATTATGAGATATCTTCATACTCTAAGCGTCCTAAACTTAACATAGAAATAGCAGCTTTGACTAAAAAACTTAATGATTTTGCTGAAAAAGAAAGATTGGCTCAGTTTGGTGCTTCTAAGAATCATGTGAATGAATTTGTTAAATGCACAACTTGTCCTACTCTAGCTAAAGAAAATGAGTATCTTAAGGACACTTTAGAGCGATTTTTCTTTGGCAAGAAAAATTTGAATATGATACTAGACAAGTCAAAAGTGAGTGTTAAAAATCATGGTCTAGGATTTAATTTTGTTGAGCATGCCAAAATAATCATTCTAAGGTTGTTAAGCTTCTTGAATCTGGAAAATCTGAAGTAGAATATGAACCAAAATAAATTGTTTTTAAATAAGCTGGTATTACAAATGACTCATCTACCAAAGTGGGTGAGAACATATGGTTCATTGACTCCGGTTGGTCTTGCCACATGACTGGAGACTCTCGATGGTTCTCCTCCCTCACTCGTGCCATCGGTGATGAGATGATCACTTTTGGGGATAATGCTCAAGGTCGAGTTCTTGCAAGAGTCTTGTGTGCATCACGAGAAAGTCATTTTAAAAGACGCTACTCTTGTCGATGAAGTTGAGCTATAAGTTGCTTTCAGTTTCACGGTGGATAGACGATAATCTTGAGGTGAGCTTTAAAAAGCATTCATGTTGCATTTTAGATTCATCTGGCGATCAGGTGTGCAAAATTATTCGAGTTGGTCATTTGCTTAAGGGTGATTTTTTATATTCATCATCCTCTGATCTTAGATGTATTGTTTCATCTGTTTCTAAGGATTTATTTTACTAGCACCATAGATTAGGTCATATTGGTTTTGATCATCTTGCTCGTATAAGTAATATGAATCTTGTTAGAGGATTACCTAATCTTAAAATTGAAAAATCAATGGATTTTGTTTGTTCACCCTGCCGTCACGGTAAGATGATTTCTGCATCACATCCTCCTCTCACACTTGTTATGACTGATGCACCTGGTAAATTGTTACACATGGACACTGTAGGCCCTGCTAGAGTTCAGTCAGCTGGAGGTAAATGATATATTCTTGTTATTGTTGATGATTACTCTAGATACTCTTAGGTCTTTTTCATGGCATCTAAGGATGAAACTTTTGGTCACTTTAGAGAGCTTACCCTTAAACTTACCACTGAACTCCCAGGGGCACTTAGAGCAATTAGAAGTGATAATGGAACTGAATTTAAGAACTCATCATTTGCTTTTTTTTGTACCGAAAAAGGGTTAGATCATCAATTCTCTTCAGCTCGTGTGCCACAACAAAACGTTGTTGTAGAACGTAAAAATAGAACATTGATTGAGATGGCTAGAATAATGTTAAATGAACATGCTACTCCTAGCAAGTTTTGGGCTGAAGCTGTCTGTACTGCTTGCTATATTTCTAATTGAGTATTTTTACGAGCTAAATTACATAAACTTCCTATGAACTTCGTTTTGACCATTCTCCTCAAATTTCTTACTTGAGGGTGTTTGGATGTCGATGTTTTATTCTTAAACATGGAAATCTTGATAAATTTGAATCTAGATCCTTAGATAATATTCTTCTTGGATATGCAGCTCACACTTGAGGTTATCGTGTATTCAACTTAGAAACTAACAAAATTGCTAAGACCTGCGAGATCACTTTTGATGAGGTTAGTCCTGGTATTAGACCCGACAATATAGGTATACAGGCAAATGACGCACCTAAAGACATCTTCTATGACTTTGACGACGATGAAAGGGCAATCCCGATTCACACTTCGACACACGTATCTACACCGATGGAATCTACGACTACTGGCTCTGCTCCTACCTCCAATGAGGTAGAGGCCACTACTGCTACACCTATGTCACCAATGACTCCACGAGCTCCTCTACATATTCAACGATGTCATCCTCCTGAACAAATGATTGGTGAGTTAGATAATAGAGTTCTTCACAACAGGTATAATTCTGATACCTCATATGCGCATGCTACTTTTGTTTCCTCTTTTGAACCCCAAGATGTAAGTCACGCTTTATCTGATGAATATTGGATTAATGCCATGCATGAGGAATTAGAAAAATTTGAGCGTAATAAAGTCTGAACTTTAGTTTCACCTCTTCATGGTCATAATGTTATTGTAACTAAATGAGTTTTTAAGAATAAACAAAGTGAGGATGGTGTTATTGTTTGAAATAAAGTTATACTTGTGGATCAGGGTTTTACCCAGGTAGAAGGTCTTGATTTTGGTGAAACTTTTGCGCCTGTTGCTCGATTAGAAGCTATTAGAATTCTTTTAGCATTTGCTGCATCTAAGAGTTTCAGGTTGTATCAAATGGATGTTAAGAGCGCTTTTCTTAATGGCTATATTGAGGAAGAAGTTTATGTAAGACAACCACCTGGTTTTGAAAATCCTAAATTTCCTGATCATGTCTACAAATTATCCAAAGCTTTATATGGTTTAAAATAAGCACCTAGGGCATGGTATGTTAGGCTTAAATCATATTTGCCTAAAAATGAGTTTCAAATGGGCAATGTAGATAAAATATTGTTTACTCTCAAGCATAGCAATGATCTTTTTACTCATTTAGATCTATGTGGATGATATCATCTTTGGTGGTTCCTCTTATGCTCTTGTTTTCAAGTTTTCATATATTATGAGCAGCATGATGGGTGAACTCACGTTCTTCGTAGGCTAGCAATCAAAGCTGGGTATTTTTGTTCATCAAACCAAGTACACTAAGGATCTCCTTTGTCGCTTCAACATGGGGACAAGTAATCCAGTCTCCACACCAATGGGATCCACTTCAGTGATAGATCCTGACGAGGATAGATAGCCTATTGTTAAAAAAGAATACATAATTATGATTGGTTTACTTTTGTATCTCACTACTTCAAGATCAAACATTCATTTTGTTGTATGTCTGTGTGCTCATTTTCAAGCTTCCCCACGTGCTTCACATCGTCGGGCAGTTAAGCGAATTTTCAAGTATCTTTAGTCAACTTTAGAATTTGGTTTATGGTATTCTTCTTCGTTAGGCCTTACTCTTAGAGCTTATTCAGATGTGGATTTTAGGGGTTGTATAATTGATAGAAAAATTAATTCTGGTACATGTCACTTTTTAGGCACATCTCTTGTTTCATGAGCTTCTAGAGAAACAGTTGTATGTGCACTTTTCACTACTGAGGCTAAATATGTAGCTGCTGCTTCTTGTTGCTAACAACTGCTTTGGATGACATCTACGCTTAAGGATTTTGGCTTAGAATGGGTAGTGTACCACTTTTCTGAAATAACACTAGTGCTATTTGTATTGCTAAAAATTCTGTGCAACATTCAAAAACCAAACATATTGATATTCGGTATCATTTTCTTAGAGACCATGTAGAAAAGGGAGATATTATTTTGCATTTTATTGATACTGATTCTAAAGTTGCTGATATTCTCACAAAACCACTTGATTCTACACTGTTTGCCCTTTTGCGAAGTGAGTTGGGTGTGTTGTATCCTGTGGGATTATTCTGGGGGGAGCTTGTTGTTTAAAATTTCAGAAACTTTGTTTATTATACTTGTCAAAAAAATCATCAAGTGCAAGCCATTGAAATCAAATGAGGTGTAGAGCTCTTGTTATCATATTTACTCATGTGTTGTGTAGCTTTGATCATGACTGGTTATAATTACTTTGCTATATTTGAACTAAAGCATGATATGGCCGAATACTTTGACTATATTGATTATAGTTATTACTTTGCGATGTTCATCGAAAAGGATTAGCTTGATTTTGAGTCTTATTTTAAATCTTGGCTATGAGACTCGTGTGTTTCTTATTGCAATCTTTTTATGTTGACTCAATTTGGCATGTTATTAAAAAAAAAGAGAAAGAGACAAATGAAAAGATGTATGCTTCAAGCAAGCCACACACACACACACACACACACACACACACACACACACACACACGCTAGTAGGGTACCCGTGCGTTGCAACGGAATACTGAAAGAGAGTAGTACATATCAGCAAGTGAGATCCTACACGCAATATATTTGACCTACGGTCGTAATAGCAACATCAAGGATTACCTAATCCTTTTCGAACCTTTTCCAACAGGGACAATAAGATCATCTTCAAACTTGTAGTAACAGGAAGAGGGGGTATTGCATTCATGTGCTGACATGTCCATGATGCAATTAGAATTATTGACAGAAGATCACCAAGATTATCTATAGGATAGAACTTAAATACTACTTAAGTACTTTAACGGTATACTGTTTCAAGGAGAATGGCCATGCACAACCTACACCACCATCAAAATTCACAGACAAAAATTAATATAGTTGCAGGTTTAAAATATAAAGAAAAAGGGATGGGATATTTTTTCCCATGATCTTTTAGTTGTTAGTTTGAAAGTCCACTACCACATGTGACTGTAAACAAGCAATGACTCATAAGGGCAGTAGAAGTACCTGTGCTGGAGAGATATTAAATCCTAAAAGCTCACTTAGCTCCAGAGCTCTCTTGTGCTCTCGAACACCACCTCCTGGCTCCTGCCAATAAATTGACAAGTATTACTAATCTAGATAAAAAATTAGCAACATAGTTGAAAAGTGCCAAGCACTACAGTACCTTGCGATACAAACCCTTGATTATGTTGACAATGTGATATGTACAAAAAAAACTAACACCTCAATCTACACCAAAATTTCCTCTTAACTATTCAGATATTCATCTATAGATAGAACTTTTCTGCACATAACTGAGAACTCATGAGAAATACACGCAATATATTTGACCTATGGTCGTAATAGCAACATCAAGGATTACCTAATCCATAGTCAGCCATCACCACTGCAGGCTCTCTGTTTCCAACAGGGACAATAAGATCATCTTCAAACCTGCAGTAACAGGAAGAGGTGGTATTCCATTCTTGTGCTGACATGTCCATGACGCAATTAGAAATTATTGACAGAAGATCACCAAGATTATCTATAGGACATAACTTAAATACTACTTAAGTACTTTAATGGTATACTGATTCAAGGAGAATGGACATGCACAACCTGCACCATCATCAAAATTCACAGACAGAAATTTATATAGTTGCATGTTTAAAATATAAAGAAAAAGGGATGGGGTATTTTTTTCCATGATCTTTTAGTTGTTAGTTTGAAAGTCCACTACCACATGTGACTGTAAACAAGCAATGACTCATGAGGGTAGTAGAAGTGTTGAGGATTAAAATATTCATATATTATCTTAATATATGATAAAGACCATACGCTTCGTGGTCGTAACTTTAAGACCACCGACCTAACCGGCGTAGGTACTACGAAGTTATATAATAAATACCGCAGTGGACAAAGTTCCAAACCTAGTCCACGACCTGTAAGTGCTCGTAAAGCTATGAACAGCGCCCGGTCGAGTCCCCGACCACGCCACTCACTATGTGATGATTGAACCACGTGTTTCATATTCCGCATAATACAACACTATCCCGTTGATGGTGTAACGCTTCTTAAAACTATTAACCGCAGCAGCTTGACATCTTCACCAATCGCCTCTGCGGGTGGAACCGCTCAAACTACCGCCTCTTCCCGACCAGACGCGTCGCTTCCCAACGGATGTCTCTTCATGGGATAACTGCCACCGCTTCATCAAGTACTTAAGGAGGACCATAGAAGGCCGGAAGGAGGACACGAAGACACGCAAAGAAGCATAGACACACAAAGTGGAAGTTAGACCATCGCTGCAGAAACAACACCAAGCAAGGAATGCTGGGCATTGTAACAGCCCCAATTTTAATAAACAGTAATTATATGCATTTTATATTATATTTGTTATTTCTGAAGCATTTGCAAAATTTTTGCATTTGTAAATATCCTAATCAAGTCTAATAGGTAACTCCAATCACAACTCCAAAGAGAGACAACAATAAATACTTATGAAATTCTCTGGGAAATAATTTAATTAAAAACTTTACAATGTTTATCATAAATAACAATCTTCTCAATACAAGTAAAACAAGAATTTATTTACATCAGATCATATTATGTTTTACAACTTTGAATAATTTACAAAAATATTAAAATAAAACTTGCATTGCATGTCGCCTAAAGCCTTCCTTGAAATCTTGCCCGTCCATCGTTGTCCAGCCAAACCATCTTCCTCGAGACAATCCGAAATATCTTTCGCGGCTCCATAGCCCGCCAACCAATCAAAAGACCATTAGTTGTTCAAAAGCAATATAATAGAGTTAGAATAAAATAAATTGCCGTCAGTATACCATTGGAATCATTGCGGTTCCCTGATCTACCTAGATTAGTCGGCACCTTGAGTATCGCGACTACCCACACCAACCTGGGTTAACCGGCATCTTGGCTTTTCAAGTCACCTAGGCTAACCCAGATTAGTCGGCACCGGGATACTCAAGATACCTAGACTAACCTAAGTAAATCGGCACCACCTTATTTCCGTAGGTTTTCATCATTCGGCATTTAGGGAAATCCAAAACCTACGTACACTGAATTGCCTCAACTGTCGCAAAACCATTGCATAATGAATTGCTAACCATTGGACCAAAAATGCCCAGCCCAAAAATATCTTAGGAGCCATCTGGATAAGCACAAATGCATGAGCATCATTAGCAAATTGCAATGACAGCTCATTCACTTCACCAACCAAGCACCACCGCAAGCACCAGCCAGAGAGCCATCGAAGGCAAGCAAGAACAGAGCCAGCAAAGCACCGAGGGACAGCACAGCCCCCTTCCAGAGTCTTCCCAACCCCCGGCCAAACCAGTAAAGCCGGCACACACAAGCCAAGCCACCACATCCCACAGCCAGCAGAAGCAAGAACCGAAGGCAATCAAGAGCAGGACAACCAAAGCAAAGGCGAGAGCAAATCATCGTGTCAAGCCAAGCCAAGCGGCATCACCATCATCAATCGATGTCAAACCAAATAAGGCAAGCCAAAGAAAAAAGACCGAGAGCAAGAGGAGGAAAGAAGCATCGAGGAGCCAGGAAGCACGGAGGAGGAGCACCAGCAGAAGGGCGCACAAAAGGGAGCACTAGCGTATGGGCGCACGGAGGGGAGCACCAACCGACGGCCAAGCGCCACCCTCTTCTTCCCAAACCCAAGTCCCAAGATGAGGTAACCCCAACCCATATCGCTTGGCACCGCAAGATTCAAAGATGCATCACTCGCATATCATCATTTCCCGAGTTGAAGAGAAGTGTAGAACAATCGATAGCTCTCGGTTCATCTTCATCACAGAGCGGTAGGGGGTAGGGTAGAGAGGAGATCACCGAGGTCTTACCTCGGTGGCAACCAACCCAATATACATCATCCACCACCTCGGTTGGACCTCCATGATATGCATTCACAAATAATCAAAGAACATTAATATTGAAATCAACTCGATTTTGCTAAAATCAACATAATCAAATCAATTGGATCGGGGAACGGAGTCCAAGAGGTGCCGTCAAGCCGGCCCTGCACCAGCAAAGACCGAGAGGCGAGTCGTGGCGGCGCCAAGCACCAAGCCACCCGAGGGGAGAAGTAGCGCGAGAGATCCAGAGGCGGGCGCATGGCCTCCGGCCGTGCCGGAGGAGGAGGAGAAGGCGTAGAAGGCGCCGACGGGAAGAGCAAATGAGCCGGAGTGAGGAGCCAGGGACGGCAGCTGTGGCACCAAGCCCCAGGCTGGCGATCGGCAGGCGGCAGCAACAGAAACCGGCGCTGGAGCAGTGGCGGCGTGCCGTGAGGAAGCAGAGAGAGCGAGAATGAGAGAGGCGGAGCGACCGAGAGAGCGGGAGAGGCCGAGAGGAGATAAGGGGAGAGAGAGGATCGTAGGAGATAAAGAAGAGGGAAGAAGAAGCGTCACCGAGGAGATAAGGAAGGAAGATAGAAGCAGCGGCCGGGAATTAGGAGGAGAGAGAGAGAGAGAGAGAGAGAGAGAGAGAAGATTAAGGTTAAGGTTAAGATTAAATATTAGAGATTAAGTAGTGAATGAAATTTGGAATTAAAGGAATAGTGTAAATAAATTTTAGTATAGTAATGGCTATAGTTTTAGCTGTTTAAATTGACGTTAATTAGTAAGGACTATTAATACCATATAAATATTGCAATCGATCTAAGTTTAAGTCGCCCGTGATTAAATATCAGCAAATCGACTCTGAGAAAATAAAATCAAGCCTAGTGTATGTAATTTAATCTGAGCCTTTAGGGATAAATTGACCGCCATTAGAATTCACCGGATTAAATTCAACAACATGTTGTGTTATAGGTTATTCGAAATACATTAATTAAATCAAGCCCTGCGACTGTAGATAATAGATGTGCACACAATCATCATCAAAGTCTGCCGAAAGAAGAGAGCATATTAGATGATTGATTTTGACTGTAGGATCACCGTGGATCTATACATAGAATACCCGGAGAGAGTGTTTGTGAGTACTAGGTGTTCTGTTAAGGAAAACAACATCACCTAAACTCTAAGCATCGCTCCATTATAATTCCACCGTAAATTGAATTAACTTTAACTAAATCCTTAAGAAATTGAATTTTTATTAAATTAAAATCTATACTTAAATGCATCTAGAATCATAACCTCATTAAAATGTATTTATCATGCATTTTTGAGCATTTTGGATTTCTAGATTTTATCGGTGTTTATTCGCTATTGTATTCTCTTTTTAGATTCCGAATTGCGCGACGTGAACGATTAAGCCTACAATAGTGAACAAGTGGACTTCTACCAAGGCAAGCATCCTCTCTGCACCATGTTGATCCCAATTTTTGAACTGTAGATTTAAAAAACACAGTGATACTGTTGCATGCTAATTTTCTTAACAATTAATTGTGATCTGTCAATAGGTAGTTATAACCTGACAATTGTGGCTTACCTTAAATCTGATCATACACTCAACCTTAAGATAGTGTTGCTATACTAGAATACTTATTCCAGTAATTGCTTAGCCATGCAGTCTGTAGTGTGTCAATTTTATTTTCCCAAACTTGAAAATATTAAATGAATTTTATTTATTTTCATTCTTTGTTCAGTTTATTTAAATTTGAAATGAAAGCAAATTTTGTTTATTCACACTGATTTTAAATCCGGACAAGTGGATGCTAGTGAGGTGCCTTAGTGCACCTAGATTGGGAAATGTGGTTGTCTTGTGCGGATTGATTAAGGACTGAACATTGACTAAATGATTCAAGCACCAATGTACTTCCACACGCAGTGTATGGGCACTGTTTGGTTAAGTAAAAGGTTAATGCTATTGAGTTGGAAAACAGGAGAGTAAGGACATGTGTATTGATTTCATATGGCATAGATGCTTAAGTCTTCGGGCCGTGTCGTATGCCATGTGAAGTTATATCAATATCAGGTGTTCTTAGGAGGGTGAGGCCATACATGTGTTCCATCACATGTATGTACCTTAAGGGCTCTGACTGCGGTCTAATATGTGCAGTTATGCACGAGTTCGCATTTAATTGACTGGGTCAGCATTCCCGACACAACATGTGGACCCCGGTTGAACAAATGCTATCAGTCGTTGTTTAAGCGGGATCAGTCGCACATGGGTTATCCACTCAATAGTGTCAACTTGTTGAAAATACCAAATCTTAGTTTACCCACGGCATACCAAAGGAAGTGTGCTATTATTCCGAGGCTTACGGCTAACTAAGTCGTGTGGGTAAAGATGTACACCCCTGCAGGGATTAAAACTATTCGAATAGCCGTGTCCACGGTTACGGACAACGCTTGAATTTGAATAGCGCTTTGTATAGATTTTGAAAATAAAATTTTGTATGGGAATTGTTTTGGCAAATAAATTCTTGTATGGGAATTGTTTTGGCATGAAAGGGAATCATGCAAGGTGTTGCTAGTGGTTGTAGCCACTTAACTTTGATACAAATTATGATTATGCTCTCTTTTACTTACTTATTTAGTCCAAATTGATTTATAAAAATGCTTTGCTAAAACTTAGCCGGTGTAGGTTAAGATGTATTGCTTTCGCATATTTTTCCTCTTTTTACAAATTCTTTATATAATCATAAGATCGTGGAATTATCCATTGTTGATATTCCAAGTTGAAGCGATTACGGGTTACTTGGCTTTAATCCATCACGCTTGCCCTTGGGTTGTGGCGCCGAGATTTTATTTTATTATTTATGTTTTCATTTCTGGTTTACTTAATGTTTTCAGTATTCCAATCGGGCTTGTGAAGATAGTGCAAAACTCTAACAAGAGGTTCCTCGCCTTGTTAACTCGTATTATTTTTAATTGAGACTCTTGATTTTTTGCTTCATATTTATAATTGTAAGTATGGCAAGCCTGAACATGGGATGAGGAGAATAGTGGTTCGACTCGTCCGCTTTCTTCATATTTATAATTGTAAGTATGGCGGGGATGACTACTCTCAACCTTGACATGGAAGCTCGCATCCGTGCCATGCAACATTCGGGTCTTCATCCTCTTCCATTGGTTCGCAAGTCACCGACGACGGTGAATTTGAGTGGATGGATGAAGACACTCCATTGCGCCAAGAAGCGCTCTCTGAGGGACAGGTCGTTCCGACCAGTTCAGAACATCCGAATGTTTCTCCAAGACTGGTTTCTCCGACCGGTGAAAAAGGTGACAATGCTTGACCCACAACCCGAGGGTCAATATACCCTTGACGTAACCATGGTGGCGGTGTATTCACCAACGGCTTCGAAATTCGAGGACCAACCGACACTTGGTAACGGTGTCGATGAAACCCTCATCGGTAATGGGCGAGTGGGGACGATAAAACTCAGTATCCGATCGGCAATCCGCCGAATCAGGCTGAGCCCACCACGAAGACCTCAGGAGGTTCTCATCTCCGATCGGTCTCCGTCATGGAAGTCTCTGGTAGAAGCACTGAGAAGTTCTCCACTAGTTACAGTGGAAGCTCCTCAGAGGATCATTGCTGGAAGCATGAGGTCAACGCGATCGAAAATATTGATCGTAATGCCATGCACAGTCCTGCACACCCTGCCTCGCCACCACCTGCTGATGGAGATGGCGCGGGCAATCAAGCACCACCTGCCAGAGGCAACAGAGCTGATGAACGTCCATCGCTTAATTAGCGCAGCAGGCCCACCAAGGATGACGGGCGGACGGACTTGGGCCCAAGGTCTAGAGGAACTTCGGGTCTCCGAACACCAACATCAACGATGAATCCCCTAAGACCTTCGGTAACAGTTCAGAACTTGTGTCGTATTCAAGATATTCTCAATATCATCGACTGCTCGGTGAAGCTCGGGCTTTACCCAATTGGTAGGGCAGGTATCGGAAATCCTTCAACAAATCGCGGCATGCGTAGCAGAAGCGTCACGAGGGCAAAGGACATCACAAAGTCTAACGGTGACTTCGT
Source organism: Hsuehochloa calcarea (assembly GCA_036346395.1). Lineage (NCBI taxonomy): Eukaryota > Viridiplantae > Streptophyta > Magnoliopsida > Poales > Poaceae > Hsuehochloa > Hsuehochloa calcarea. The sequence goes on along the minus strand of JAYEVG010000083.1, from coordinate 146,589 downwards.
CTCAGCGCTCCTCCCTCAGTAGAGGGCAGCATGGTTATCCACCGGTACCTAGACCTCCTCGGCGGTTTCGACTAGCAAGTCATGAAGGAAGAAGGCTATTCCGAACAACGACCTCTTCCCCTCGCCCAGGAGAGCACCTGCTCGGCCCAGATGATCTCCGTCATCATCTGAGTCGTGCTAACGGTCAAAGACGTCATAATAACGTCTACGACCGGATCAGGACACCGGAGCCTCGGTATTCTAACTACGGAAACCGATCTCCTATTGATCATAATCCGGCGCCTCTCCCAAGAAGGCGCTACGAATCTGTCACAGGTTGTCGAGCCTTTTCTGCAGGGCTCCAAGCTGTACGTTGGCCTAATAGGTTTCGACCTGCCAACATGGATAAATTCGATGGATCTCAAAATCCATTAGAGTTTCTCCAGATATATACCACTGCCATCAGAGCTGCTGGTGGTGATGAGAACGTGATGGCTAACTATTTGCCCACGGTTCTGGAAGGATCTGCCCGGTCTTGGTTGCTTAACCAACCGGTTGGATCTATCTACACTTGGGAACAACTCTGCGATCTGTTAATTGTGAATTTCCAGGGTACATATGATCGCCCTGGAAAGGAGGATGATCTCCATCGAACTCGGCAGGAACCAAAAGAAACTCTCCGGCAGTACATCAAAAGGTTTAGCCAAGTTCGAAATTCTATTCCAGAGATCGCAGAATCTTCTGTGATTCAGGCATTCAAGGCAGGTCTAAGGAATCGGCGGTTTACGGAGGATATCGCTATGAATCCCCACGAACAACCGCTGAACTTTTGACATGGTCGATAAATATCGCCGCTTAGCGAAGCGGTTGAATGGAACGAAGCCATAGATCGAAAAGACAAAATCCCTCAGCCTGGCTTAGAGAAGCCAGAAAAGAATCCCAAGAAGATTTCCAAGAAAAAGAAGCACCATAAGATGGGCACCAAAGAGGTCCTTGCGGTTCAAGATAAACCGTTCAAGGGCAAGAAGGACTATACCGGTCGGGGCAAAGCCAAAGTTCCGACTAATAGTCGATAGAAGAGTAAGAAGTTGTGTCCACTTCACCGCGAGCGTGGCATGATTTGCGCTTTGCCGTGTTTGGCAAAAGAAGCTGGAGGATTACTATACAGGTAAAGGCCCGCTTCCCGCAATTCAAGAATTGGGGGAAACAAGTTCCAAGAAAGACAAAGATGGCGATGAAGAAATGAAGTACCAGGAACCTCAACGCACGGTCAACATGATCTTTGGAGGTTCTTCATCATACGATTCGCGCCGTCATCTGAAGGCCATGGAACGAGAAGTCAACTTAGCAGAACCTTCGATCACCGCCCGATCATCAAGGTGGTCGGATATCCGTAATCTCCTTCGCAAAGAAGATCGCCGTCCGTCAACTCAACCGGTAGGTTCCTATCATCGTAGAGCCTACTATTAATAACTGCAAAGTCAATCGGTATTAATAGACGGTGGTAGTTCTTTAAATATTTTATTTTCGGGAGCTTTAGAAGACATGCAGGTTCCTAGAACAAAGGTGAAACCAGTAAAATATGCCTTTCATGGCATAGTTCATGGCTCTACCGCCAAACCGATAGGACAAGTGTCTTTACCGGTTACGTTCGGAAGTCCTGATAATTTCCGAACAGAAAGGATTTCATTTGATGTGGTTGATTTTGAAACCGCGTACAATGGAATTCTTGGTCGTCCGGCATTAGCAAAATTCTTGATAGCCACGCACTACGGGTATCAAAGTTTGAAAATGCCAGGACCAAAAGGTGTGATCATGGTTCATGGAGATCGCAAAATGGCATACGCATGTGATCGAAGGTCTTTAGAACTGGTCGATGAGCTGCCGACCAGAAATTCTGACTCATCATCTGTGCAGGTCAAGCACTCCAGACCCAAGATAACACCCAAACCGTCCGACCAGACCAAAGAGGTTCCACTCGACGAAGGCGCTCCTTCAAGAAACGCCATGTCAGGCAATGATGGTGGATCCTTTCCAAAGGTACTGATCGGAGCAGGACTCGATCCTAAATAGGAAGAGTCGCTCGTCTCCTTCCTCCGAGCAAACCAGGATGTATTCGCATGGCAAGCGTCCGACATGCCCGGAGTCCCTAGGGAGGTGATCGAGCACAGGCTAGCGCTCCACCGACAAAAATCCGGTCAGCGAAGCTCGGGCGCTTTACGACCCGACCGGAAGGACGCCATCGATCAAATTGACAAGCTCTTAAAGGTGGATTCATTCGTGAAGTACATCACCCTCAATGGCTCGCTAATCTCGTAATGGTTAGGAAGAGTAATGGGAAATGGAGGATGTGTATAGACTTCACAGATCTTAATAAAGCTTGTCCGAAGGATGATTTTCCCCTTCCTCGCATTGATCAACTTGTAGACTCTACCTCCGGGTGCGAGTTATTAAGTTTTTTAGATGCCTACTCAGGGTACATCCAGATTAGTATGAGTAAAGAAGATGAAGAGAAAACTTCCTTCATCACTCCATTTGGCACTTACTGTTATGTAAAGATGCCCTTTGGTCTCAAAAACGCTGGTGCAACTTTTCAAAGATTAATGCAGAAAACCTTCAGCCCACAAATAGGTCAAAATTTAGAAGCCTACGTTGATGACTTGGTAGTGAAAAGTGTCAACTCCGGCGACCATATGCTTGACCTTAAAGAGACTTTCAATAACTTGAGAAGACATAACCTCAAGTTGAATCCAGAGAAATGTGTGTTCGGGGTTTCCGCTGGAAAATTGCTTGGTTTCCTAGTTTCGGCTAGAGGTATTGAAGCAAACCCGGCGAAGATATCGCCATCCATCGATCGCCCCGACCACGAAGAAGGAAGTCCAGAAGCTAACCGGCTGTATGGCAGCGCTAAGTCGTTTCGTAGCCAAGTTAGGGGAAAAAGGACTACCTTTTTTCAAACTCCTTCGGAAACATGGAAGTTTCAAGTGGACGACAGAAGCGAATGATGCCTTTGAAAAGCTCAAAGAGTACCTTACGAGCACCCCGGTCTTAGTTTCTCCAAGACCAGGGGAAACACTGTTGATTTACGTGGTCGCAACACCACAAGTCGTCGTGATGTCTTCGGTCGTAGAACGTGAGAACGTCCAACGACCAGTGTATTACGTAAGCGAAGTCTTACATGGGCCAAAGGAAAGATACCCACAGGTACAAAAGTTGCTTTATAGTCTCCTTATGGCTTCAAGGAAACTAAGGTATTACTTTCAGGCCCACAAAGTGGTCGTGCCTACTAGATATCCCTTAGGTCAAGTCCTTGGAAATAGGGAATCGTCAGGATGAATAGCAAAATGGGCGGTGGAGCTAGGGACGTTCGACCTCCATTTCATCTCACGAACAGCCATAAAATCTCAGGCGATAGCAGAATTCATTGCCGAGTGGACAAACCCGGAATTTAAGCAAGAACCCGAGTACGAGCACCACGACGAGTGGACAATGTACTTTGACGGTTCCTTAATGCTTAAAGGATCGGGGGCTGGAGTCGTCTTGATATCCCCTACCGGCGAACACATCAAGTATGCCGTCCAGTTTAACTTTCCCGCTACAAACAATGTGGCGGAGTACGAAGGTTTGCTGGCAGGACTCCGAGCAGCTCGTTCGCTCGGGATTCGCAAATTGCTAGTGAAAGGCGATTCTCAACTAGTAGCGAATCAAGTAGGGAAAGAGTACCAATGCTCGAGTACCAAGATGTCTTCCTATCTGGCGGAAGTACGGAAATTCAAAAAGCACTTCTTCGGTTTCCAGATCCAACATATTCCTAGAAAGGAGAACTTTCTAGCAGATCAGTTGGCACGGATGGCCTCTACTAGGTCAACCGTCCCGCCGAGAGTTTTTCTCGAGCAACTCGATTCACCCTCGGTAGTCGAGCATTCCGAGAACATCGATAGTTTACATCAGGTCAATCCTATTGACTCTGATAACTTAGATGCTCCACAGATCGGTGACGATCAAGGTAGAGACTGGATGACATCGATCTACAATTATCTTCAGCATGACCTAATTCCTGAAGATGATGTAGAGGCTGATCGTATAGCACGAAAGGCCAAATCATACACTCTAATCGAACGTACCTTGTATAAACGAGGATCTCATGGAGTGTTGATGAGATGCATATCTCAATCGGCTGGCATTAGGTTGCTAACCGAAATTCATGAAGGAGTCTGTGGAGCACATCATTCCTGTAGAACCTTGGTCGGTAAAGCCTTCAGGCAAGGATACTACTGGCCAACTGCCCTTCATGATGCAAAAGAGCTCGTGACGAAGTGCGTACAATGTCAGTTTCATAGCCGACAAGTACATCAGCCGGCACAAGCTTTGCAAACAATCCCTCTTTCTTGGCCTTTTGCAACCTGGGACTAGACATTCGGGACCATTCCCAAGAGCACCGGGGCTTCAATTCTGTCATTCATGATTGACACATTTACAAAATGGATTGAAGCCGAGCCAGGTTGTAAAGTTACAAATGAAGCCGCTAAGAGGTTCATAACAAAAACGTGATTACACGATTTGGTGTACCCAACAGATCATCACGGACAATGGTACCAGCTCTCAGCGGCAATTTCGTGAATTCGCGAAGAACTAGGAACCAAGATCCATTTCGCTTCAGTGGCTCATCCACAGAGCAATGGAGCGGTCCTAATACAGGGGATAAAACGCCGAGTATTCGACCAGTTAATAAAACGGTCAGGGGCTTGGGTTCAAGAACTTCCTTCGCTTTATGGGTCGTCCGACCACGACGATCGTGCGACCGTGAAACACCTTTCTTTTTAGTTTATGGGGCCGAAGCTATGCTTCCTCCAGAATTAAAAATTGGCTCTGCTCGCACTGATTGTTTTAACTTAAGCAATCAGGAAGAACATCGACTCGACGACATCAATTTCCTTGAAGAACGACGAAACCAAGCTTTGATACGTTCGGCAATCTACCAACAAGCCATGCGAAGGTACTACAATCGTAAGGTGCAACCTCGCAACCTAGCTGTAGGTGATCTGGTTCTCAGAAAAATTCAGAGCCAAGCAGGGCGCAATAAACTTTCCCCTAAATGGGAAGGTCCTTACACTGTGGTCGAAGTTACCCGACCAGGCTTAGTACGATTAGCCATGTCAGACGGCAAGGTTTTTTCAAATTCATGGAACATTGACCAATTGCGTAAGTTCTTTGTTTAATTTCTTCTTTTCATTTAATTTCATTTCGTTTAATTCCTTTAAATTTGATAATTAAATTTAGAGTAGCGAGTGATGTTATTTATTTGACGTTGCCCAATCCTGGTCGACTGCGGTTCATATGCTTAGGATTATAAAATGTATAATTTATGTTTCAAAATTCTGTTCTACTCTTGTTTGGCTACTGGTCGGGACACGGAAAACCTCCTAGTCGAAGTCTCTCCCTTTTCGCACGTGGTTCCGCCCACTAGAAGGAGCTTCCTAGCGACGGTCTTTTTCCTACAATCCTCGCTGCCAGTCGGACTAAGAGCATGAGCACGTCTTGCGAAATATATTTTATACCTTTATTTCCTAGCTAGGTTCATTCCGACCAGTATTGAGCATCGCATAGAAATAAAACCACTTTCATGCTTATAACATATGTTTTTTATGTTTTTTCCTCTTATCAAAGAGAATTCTTTATTTTTCCGACCATATGTTGTCTTAGTAAAGTACTTCGATCATTAAAAACAGATTTACAACTAGTCGAAACCTACACGGTTCCGACCATAAAGGTTTCCTAGTATTACCACGATTAGTTTTTATCGATCAGTACATACTTACAAGTAATGGTTGAGATTTGAATTTATATTCTTGGCCTCAAGCAGTACTATTATATAGTAAAGATCTTCTACTATATAACAGTCGGGGGCTAGGTAAGACATAAATTCACAAGTCTTCACAAGTCGACCGGATAAATAAAAGAATTTTTTCCATTTTGATAAGAGAAAGGTAAGTCTTTACATTGTTTTCTCCTGCCTACATTTATAAACTACTAGAGAATGCCTAAGTTAACTACTGCTAGATGGAGATCCGATTTCCATCTCTTCTGCGACCTTTTCGCCTAGAGGTTTCATCTCTGCGAGGATCTGATTTGCCTCTGTGGGTAAGCAATTGAAATCCTCTTCGATGGCTTGAAGGTTAGTTGATGGGTCGGAAGCTTTCAGTTTTGCCAAAGCAAGACTGACTCCACAAGCAATAGACTCCTTAACGGAATGGGCATAATTCTCCCTAGTAATCTTGAGTAAAACCTTAAGCTCTTCCAACAAAGAGCCTAGGTAGTTGACCTTCTCCATTGGGTCGCTCAAGGAGGGCAAGCTTGATCCCGCGCCCATATTGAAAAGCATTTTGTTTAGCGTGGTGATCTTCTCGTCCAAACTGAGCACGAGAGCTTCCCCCTTGTCTTGCTCAAATTCCAGAGCTTTTTTTGCTCTGGTCAATTTTTTGTTCTGCATAGACAAAGCAAGTATTAAGTAAAAATGATTGGAAGGCATATTGAGTCAAGACTACGACCAGTTACCTTCCTCTCTCTTTTTGGAATCATCCAAAAGCTTCTTATTGCTGGTCGTCAAGTCTTCGATCGACCGGTTCTTAGCCTGAAGTTCTCCTTCAAGCTTTATCCTTCTGGCTTTTTCAGCCAAAGCATCTTCTTTTATTTTCTCTAAATCTATCAAAAGTTTGATAAGGGAGAATAAATAAAAGGAAAGTCTTAAAAAGGAAAAAGAAGAGGAACTCTTACTCTCTATTTCAGAGTGCTTTTCCTCTAATATCCTAATTCGCTCGGTTAGTCCTCCAACTGTAGCGAGGTTTTCGATCGTATGCTACACAAGTAGCATTTCTCCCATAAAATTTCTTGTAAACTTCAAGGAAAATTATAGAGAAGATTGAAGACACTTACCCGAATTACGACATCATTGTAATTGGTAAATATTTTATCGGGCTCTGCCTGCGTTAGGCGATCCGATATTCTCTCCAAGTAATTCTCAAGCTCCTTGCTCATGGTAAATCGAGGGAAGAAAGAGAATTTGTTATACTGGGAGGAGGTACCTTCAGAACTCGTGGAAGTTCTGCAGTTTCTACCTCTGCGATGGCATATCTACCATCAAAAGATCAAGCTCAGTTCCAGCTGGCTCGGGTTTCCACCATTTCCTCCTCCGGGTTATTTCCGAGGAAAGCCTTGGTCGAACTACCTCGACCACTTTGTCTGCTGGATTCGACTGGTCGGAAGCAACTAGAACTCCAGCAGATCTGGACAAGAGTAAGCAAAAAGGGGTTCAAATTCATCAGGGATTACGAGGTATGTTTTCATATGATTATTTATTTAAACATACATGGTTGTCTTTTTTGTTTTAACCTTGTAGCGCGCCGGCTTGAAGTCCGTTGCGCTCGCTTTTCTTTTCTTTTCAACCGGTTTCACCAGTTCAGAACTGGTAGGTATGGTTGCAACCTCTACACTTCCCAGCAAGAATTCAGAAGCAATGTTCTCGACTATCTGGTCGAAAGCAAGGTCCCTGATCCCTGGATCAGAAAGTGTAGTTTCACTAGTCTCTGGAACAGCTGTCTCGTGGACAACTATACGGGACTCAGTGATTGCCGCCTGGATTAACAAACAAAGTTAATCAGGTGAAGAATATACTTCATCTTGCAGAAGTTATTTCTTTCGCCATTTACCTCAGCGTGATCACGCCTTCAACCGATCGCAAAACTGGTCGAATCATCAATGGGCTCACACGTCTCTGTAGCCTCATTGATCTTGAGTCCGACCAACTACAAATAAAGAGGATTAGGACTGATCGAAAATAACCAGAAAGATGAAAAGAAGTTAATACACTTACCCTAAGTCTTTCAGCCCTCTCCTCAGCACTAGCAAGTGCTAGGATTTGAGGAAAGCTAGCCTTGTCGTCGGGTTCGCCAGCACAGATCATCTTGATCCTGTTTCTAACGTCCTCAGAAGACAAGACTGCAAATGCAAATGAAAGATCTTAGTTTTTGCGAAAATAATCAACTCGCAAAATAACCTGGTCGAGATTCTTTGAAAAATTACCTGAATCAGAATCTTTGGTGGCGTCATCGCCACCGATAAACCAGAGCATCGAGCGTGCCCTGGTCTTCAAGGGACTAATCCTCCGAATGGAAAAATCCCTTACGACATGCCAGGAGGTTAAACCCCTGACACTCAGGAGATGGATGGCCTCAATCCATCTCCCAACATTTCCTTCCTTCTTCGAAGAAGAACGCCAACGCGAGTTTTCGACCGCCTTCTTACCACTATAATACAGGCCGTCTTCTCGCGTAACCTTCATGTAGAACCAGCTCTTCTTCCATGACGACCAAGAGGACTTCGAGTACATACGAATGTACTCGTCGGCCTTGCCGTCATGAAGCCTTAGGGTACATTCCCAGAGTCTTTGTCATTTTCTTCAGATTCGCCATCCGGTAGTAATACTTGAAGAGTTCCATCATCGGTGGAATCCCCAAGTATGCTTCGCAGAGGTAGACGAAGATGCTCAGGTTTGCAATGGCGTTAGGAGCCAGGTTGATCAACTCAACCTCATAGAACTCCAGCACTTGGGAGAGAAAGGAATGTGCTAGAAGCTTAAGCCCGCACTCAACATACGCGAGGAACACCGGGATTTCTCCCTCCTCGCCGCTTGGGCAGTGCTCCCCAAAAGCCGATCTCCAGGAGATCAACTCCCTGTCGGGTAGCAATCCGATCTTCTCTAAACTCTCTAACTTTCTCCCGCTCAGATCGGAGATCGACCAGTTTGTGATGAGATCCGACATGGTGCTTATCTTTTTGGGTGAAGAACTCAAGGAAGATTTTCTTGGAGATAAAGGCGTAAAGGTTCAAAACACCCAGCCGAGGTCGTTTTATAGTCACTTTACTGTAACCGACCCCGAGAGAAGTCCAACGGGCAAATCCCCTTTCGCCTGGCGGACAGAAAGGCTTTTTGCTTTTTCCAAAGTGGTTTCTCAACTTTAAAATGAATACAGACCGCCTCGAGCCTCACGGCATTTAATGAGAGGTCTGTCCGATATGATTGCATCGGAGAATGTGTCCGCACGACCAACATTCATTTAAAAGTTCGGGGCAAGCTATTGAAGATTAAAATATTCATATATTATCTTAATATATGATAAAGACCATACGTCTTCGTGGTCGTAACTTCTAAGACCACCAACCTAACCGGTCGTAGGTACTACGTGGTTATATAATAAATACCGGTCTGACAAAGTTCCAAACCTAGTCCACGACCAGGTAAGTGCTCGTAAAGCTATGAACAGGCGTCTGGGTCGAGTCCCCGACCACGCCACTCACTATGTGATGAATGAACCACGTGTTTCATATTCCGCATAATACAACACTATCCCGGTTGATGGTGTAACGTTTCTTAAAACCATTAACCGCAGAACAGTTGACATCTTCACCAACTGCCTCTGCAGTTGGTGGAATCGTCAAACTACCGCCTCTTCCCGACCAGACGCGTCGCTCCCCAACGGATGTCTCTTCATGGGATAACTGCCACCGCTTCATCAAGTACTTAAGGAGGACCATAGAAGGCCGGAAGGAGGACACGAAGACACGCAAAGAAGCATAGACACACAAAGTGGAAGTTAGACCATCACTGCAGAAACAACACCAAGCAAGGAATAGCTGGGCATTGTGTTCTTGTAGTGATTAGAAACTCTTAGTGTTTGTAACAGTGAGTTCATAGCAATAAAGAGCAAGCCCGTTCCACTCCCAGGAGATACGCACATTTTTCCTCTTTTTTCTTTATATAATCATAAGATCGGCGATTTGATCGTCGACAAGAAGCACCTGTGCTGGAGAGATATTAACTCCTAAAAGCTCACTTAGCTCCAAAGCTCTCTTGTGCTCTCGAACTCCAAAGCTCCCTTGTGCTCTCGAACACCACCTCCTGGCTCCTGCCAATAAATTGACAAGTATTACTAATCTAGATAAAAAATTAGCAACATAGTTGAAAAGTGCCAAGCACTACAGTACCTTGCCATACAAACCCTTGATTATGTTGACAATGTGATATGTACAAAAAAAAACTAACACCTCAATCTACACCAAAATTTCTTCTTAAGTATTCAGATAGTTCAACATCATTAAAGCATAACCAAACCGCACAAGTCTGGCAAATGCAATAGCACTTTGGTGTTCTAATTATTAATAAGGTCCTCATCTGAGCTAACCCCATAGTACAATACATATCGAACAATGTAATGTGTTAAATGCAACAAATTTGCTTGCAGTATAGTAAGAAATTAAGTTGTAAACAACAGTTAAGCCAAGAACATGTTCATGTTATCAAAACAATCCTGATACTGATCTAAATAGTGGAAGCAAGCCATCACTCTCTCTCTCTCTTTGTGTGTGTGTGCGCGCGCACGGGTGTGTGTCTGTTCTGGGCTAGAAGGATAATCCCTTCTAATTTCTATCATTAGAAATTGAACATAGTTCTTACAATAGGAAAAAAAAGGATGACGGTGCATAAGCTGAATATGGGACATCAATATGGGGCATTAGAGCAAAATAGAATGACAAAGGAAACTACTCACCATTGGTTAAGAACAGAAAGGCAATCTTCAGGGTACCTGAAATAAGGGGAAAAGAACGATTATGACCAAAAACAAGTCTAATGCCTACGACTCATTCGACGAAATTCTCTAAAGACACTGGTGCTCCAAAGACGAAATGCCCCAAAGACCCATTCATCGCCACTTCACCGGTACAAGTACAATGAAACACTCCCCGTCTAACGCCTACAGGCTAATTCAGCGAAATGCATGAGGCTAAGAAGCACAGGATTACCGTTGTCAGAGTAGAGGCATCGGATGGCCCGCGACGAGCCCCCGATAGGGCTGCGGCCGCGCAGGATGACCACATAGATGTCGAAGGCGATGTCGAAGGAAGGCCTCGTCGGCGCCGCCCCGGAATGGGACGGGCGGTAGGCGAGATCCAAAGGTCAGCGGTGCTGCACAGTCTGGAGCTCCGCCACAACCGTGCCAGCCCAAAGTGGAAGCCCCTCATGCCGTCGACTCCGACCTTTGGATCGCAAGCTGATCGAATCTAGGGCGCACGGCGGCGTAGCCGAGAAGATGGCCGCACGGTAGGACACGGTGGTGGAGACCGCTCGGTAGCGGATGAGACCAGGGTTGTTGAGGAGGAGGCGGAGCGTGAGGTGGAGGTTGAGCGTGGGGAAGGGGGCAGGTTGACGCAGAAGCGATCGAGGCGGAGGTCAGCGACGCGGGACCGAAGGAATGGGGTCGTAGGGAGGCAGGCAGGAGGTGAGGGAGGCGTAGGGCGGCGGTTTGGCGAGACGTGGCTTGAGGGAGGCGAGGCAGCGGGTTGGGGCGAGGGGCAAGGGCGGATGGCGGTAGCGGGCGGGACAAACGGGGTGGGCGAGAGAAAGTGGCAGGAGAGGTCCCGCTTCCGCTCCTCTTCGCGCCGACAGGGAGTAGATGGGTTGGAGGGGATTGGGGCGAGGACGGGGGAGGGGAAGGGGAGGAGCAGCCTCGGGCGTGGAGGGGAGGGGATTTGGCCGGGCGAGGACAGGGGAGGGAAGGGGAGGAGCGAACTAAGGGGGAGTGGGGGAGCGGGCGACGTGAGAGGGACGGACGGTAGTTGTGGCCTTGCGGGGTGGGCGACGTGGGCGAGTGGAGACGGGCGCGTGAGGGGGAAGAGGGGACGAACGGGGTGGGGAACGGGGGGAGGGGAGGCGAAGAATGCAGCGGGGGAGGCGGGCGAACGGGTGCGGGCGGGGTAAACCCAAAAATATAGTAGTTAAGATATATATATATGAGCACAAAAAGTACTCAAATGAAAAGAAGCATGCTTTAAGCATGCCATCGTTGAAAAGAAGTATGCTTCAAGTATACCACCATTGAAAAGAAGTATGCTACAATCATGCCACATTGTAAGATCGAGGAGGCCGACTAGAGGGGGTGAATAGGCGGTTTTAAAAACTTCTTTGGCTAAAATTAATTTATAATGCGGAAGCTAATAACAATTTGGTTTTGCACAATTAAAACTTAAATCAACTAGGTTTGACTAAGTGCACCAACAATATGAATACAATTGAATATAAGCAATTAACCAAATACAAGTAATCAATTGAATTCTATGAAGGTAAAATTGCACAAGATAAAACATAAGAACAAACCATAATAGACACGATGATGTTTTATCGTGGTGTTCGGAGACTTGCTGGCCTCCCCTAATCCACGTTGAGGTAAGCCCAAATGAATTAGACCGGCTCCACAAATTAAGCCAACACCTCGGAGGTAAGTCCAACCACTTGGACCGGTTCCAACACGAACCAACACCTCGATCCACACGGGGTTGCTCTTCCTCCACTCCGGAGATGGTGAGCAGCAAACCACTCACAACCACGCCAGGCCTTCTCACAAGCTTCTTGAGAAGATCACCGGTCTACGACGCCTCCACGCCGTCTAGATGCCGGCAAACACCAAGAGTAATAAGTCTCAACTCTCACTTGAACTAATCAAGTGTCTAAGCTCAATGGATACACAATCCACTACCTAAGACAACACATCCACTTAGGGTTTGCTCTCCAAGCTCACTAAGTGCAACACATGCACATAAGAGATGAGAGGACTTGCTCTTTGCTCAAAGAAATGAATAGAGGTGCCAAAGATCATTTTCCAACCAGCCAAGGTGGATATATATAGCCCACACACAAAAACTTATCGTTGGAAACAAACTGCCAAAAAAATAAGCACAAACGGAACTACCGCCGTTCAATGGCTGGTACTACCGCACCTACATGACAAGTACAATAACGGCTATATCAGACAAGAAACTAGCTGTTGAGAAGTGCAGCACGGTACGACCGCCAACCAATGCACGGTAGTTCTGATGATCGGTTGTTATGTTTCTGAAGGGCGGTACTACCGCTTCCACTTAGGTCCAACACATGGCACCAACTAGAAAAAAAAACATACCGCACCATCTTCCGGTATAACCGAGCTACGGTAGTTCCGCTCCTAACATGCCGGTACTACCCCATTTCCAAGAGAGCAAATCAAAGTCGAAAAAGCATCTCTTTGGAAAATACATACCGCAAGGATTTCGGTACATCCGACTTGTGGTAGTTCCGCCCAAACAACGCCGGTACTACCACATTTCCAAGAGAGCAATAAAACTCAAAAAGGTGTCTCTTTGGAAAAAAAAAGTACCGCCGAATTTTTGGACCATCCGGGTTGCGGTAGTTCCGCCTTCTTAACGTCGGAACCACCGATATTCCTGAGAGAAACTCAATTTGCAAAACACATTTGCCAATTGACTTGCGATTCAAACAAGAGTTAAAGGTAAGATTCTCAACAAATTGTAAAACACATTTTCCAACTTTTAGAATCATTCCACAAGGAATAAGATACATGGACTCAAATCTTTTGCAAAACATATTTGCAAACTAAAGTCACATGTTACAATGATTATACATGAGCATCAACTATTTACAAAATACTTTCGCAAATAATAGCATCATACCACAAGGCGAAGGTGCATGGACTCCAGCCATTTGCAAAACATATTTGCAAATTATAGTCCCATGCTAGAAAGATTAAATGCATGAGCCTCGGCTATTTGCAAAACACATTCGCAAAATAATAGCATTATGCATAGATGAGCTAGAGAAAACACAATGAGCTATCAACACATGACTAACTCATTCTACTAGTCAAGACCCCTCTTAATAGTACAACAACCTACAACAACCTATACTAACAATCCGGTCTTCCAACCAAACACCAAGACCCAATTTGGGTCGGGGTAATCGAGCATCAACATCAGCAACACTAGGGCAACACATCCTTAGCACTAGCTAGTCATACCTTTGCCTTAAGCAACTTCTTGAAGCTTGATGATGCATATCTTCACTTAAAGTCAACTTCTTGGCTTGATCCTTGACTTTGATAATCATCAACACATGATGATCTCTTTTGCTTCGGGATCTTGACTCGATGCTCATCAACTCATGATGACATCCTTCATCCCGAGTCTTGATATGCATCAACACATGATGCATCCTCCACTCCAAGTCTTGATCATCCTGGAACATAACCTATTCATCCAACTCATAGAAAATGTTAGTTCCACAATATGATTATCATTAATTACTACATCATACCATTAACTCATAATGGTGGGACAAGACACTTCAATCTTTCCCTCTTTGGTAATTGATGATAACCACTTCAATTGCACATAATTGAAGATAGATAAATGAATGTAACACAACATGAGTATATATGAACTACACAAGTTATATATACTCTAAAGATATGTTTCAAAGTAGAGATCCTAAATATATGTGGAGAATGGAATATGGATCAATACCACTGAAACCACAAAATATAGAGTGAACTCCCCCTAAATGTGTGCATACACAAATGTGTAATAGGAACATATGCACATATTTAAGTTGTACTTATGGTGAATTTTAACCTATATTTTGGATCCGAGGAATGCAACAATATATAGAAATATGATATCGAATGCATACCTCGTTGAATTTCACCTTTATATCCAAATGAGACTACACACTAGATATAGCAAAAAATGTTAGTCTCACAAATATATTTGTTATTAATCACTAAAATACTCCATTAACTCATAATAGCGGGTCTAGATCCTTCACACATGCTTAAGAATTGAGTGTAGAGCAATAGGTTGTTCATGAAACTGCTAGCTCGTCCAGATTTAAAGTTTGCTTCACTTTTAGGCTTTAACTTTTCATTGTGATATCTCATTGTGCTCTTTATAATCGGTTTGGTCATTGTTGAGATGCTTATCATTAATTTAAATTGTTTAATCATTCTAAATACTTGTTTTGACTTTGCTATATGGTATATGACTTTATATGATCCAGATAGCTCTACTAAAAAAGATGGCTTGGATAATTTTTAAAATAAATGCGAAGTGACTTGGATAATCTACAAAGCTTCTTATTTTTTACACTCCTTGCTCCTTTTCTTAGAATTATTCATTATCTACTGTTCTTGATTATTACATTGCCAAAGGGGGAGAAAAATGAGAGAAATTTGCTTCCCTTGTGTTGAGGGGGAGTTTTTCTGCTTGCTGTTGTGGTTTGTTAAAATTCTTTGCTTTGCAGCTTTGAAACTTTCAAAGTTTTCTTTTATTTCAAAATTCAACTCACATTTTTAAAGTGTTGTCAATGTATTCAACAAGAGGGAGATTGTTAGACCATGTGCTAGGTCTATAATATTTTAGTTGATGAATAATTGACAATGTTGATTACTGATGTTAATTGAGACATGTGGCGTGTTGTGTGGACTTATGTCGGTCAAGTTGGAAAGAACTTATGCAGGGAAAAGATGTTGCTTTGGTCTTTGCATGTGCATGGTAACTCAGAGGCGATTGTGGTCTACGACGAGGACTGAGACATGGCTTGGTGTGAAGTCATGGGCTAGAGGGTCGAGGATGCATGAAGATTAAAGATGGATGATGCATGTTGGAGCTACGGAGGTGCGGTCCGGAGGGTACGACATGTGACAAAAGTGAAAACCCGTGTTACGTAAAGGTTCCATGTCCCTTATTTATTGGAATTGGATTGGAACACATGGTCTTAGGGATAAGATCATGGTTTGAGTCCCAGGCTATAAATATAGATGAGGTTAGGTGCTAACCCTAGGGCTTTACAGATGTTATTTTTGTCCTAGGGTTTGAGGGGTGTTAGGGGGGCACTTTGTAGCCACAAACAACAATATGATCCAGCAATAAAAAATAGATCTGATTCAAAGGAAAAAAATTCGACAGCAGCGTTGTCTCGTTTTCTCGATTGGGGCACAGACAAATCATCGCTCTTGCGCAACATCATCTGTTTGTGCCGCTACAATTTTCGTCGCCAAGTCTCGCATGGTTGCCTCTCTTCTTGCCTCGATTGGTGTGCTACCACGCAGCAGAGCATCGCACATCTTGCGCACGAAGCGTTCCCCTGTTTTCATCATGACGTCGCTTCGTCTGTTCTTCATCTGCACACTGTGAAGCCAGGGCGTCTGCACGGAATTGCTTTTCTCGATCGGCATGCCTCACTATGTGCGGAAGTATGATCTGGCTCGTGGCATTTGGACGACCAGAAAACAACAGGATTGTTGAAAAAGCTTCCGCTATAAATTATAATCATTCACTGCCTCTGATTGTCATTAACGATCCTACAACTAACGTGTTGAATTGATGCGTATGGCTTTATTCATAATGCGAAAAAAGCAGAGGGAGATATCTTATCAGACAAACAACAATGCATGGCTACCAGGTGATCCATTGGTATGTACATTGAATAGACCCAAGAACTACTAGGAGACAGAACAATCATATGACGATATATGATATGGACTTCTTTATTAGTGTCATGATATTGTAAAAGCAATATACTTGCGTGTGGTTAGGGGTGAAAACTGATCGAATACGGATGGATAATGGCTTCGAATACGGATGGATAATGGCTCTGCCATATTTGTTTTCATTTTTTTTTTCTCGGATGCGGATACAAATACGAATGTCCCGAATACGAATACAAATACAAACACAAATACAAATTATGTTGACTACAAAATACGGAGCGAATATGAATTGGAACGAATACAGTCACATATATTTTTTGGAACATGAAAACCCCTTAAATTGTACGTTAGAAATTAACAAAAATATATAACTAGTTTATTTGATCCAAACATTAATGAATTATTCACATTTTCAGTAACCACATATAACATTGGCACTTGCAAGCTATATTAATTAGTTCATCACAGATATGACACTTAGTTTACCACATTTAACTCATAACTCATAAGTCATCACACATTCACACTTTATTCATCATATATATAAAACTTAGTTCACACTTAGTTCATCATACCTAGTTCATTAATGACATACATAGTTAGATAATAAGTAGATACATGTCTCAAAAAATATGTATAGCAGTACAATTAGTTCATCATATATTGTAACAACACAAAAAAATTTAGTTAAAAATAAAAATTAAGTTAAATTAATTAATTTACTTTGTTGGTTTTCATTTGAAGTTTATTCGCTGTTGAATAAAATTTCTAAACTCCAATTCAAATATCAAATTCCATCTCAAATTGCCTCCAAAAACCAAATACAAATACGATAATTTCAATATCGGTTCTGGGCCGAAAATCCATTTTGCTTTGGGTGGAGCCCATTCTTTCCCCGGCCCACTGGCCCATCTTCCCTCTTCCTTCTTTCTTTCATTCTTATTCCTTTCTTCTTCTTCTTCTTCCTCTTGACGCTTGCTCTGATCGGCCGACTATCGCCAGCCTCCTTGTCGTGTCGTGCCCACTCGGTTGCCGCCGCCCACGCCTATAAAAGAGGAGCACCAACACCACAATTCTTCACCCTGCACATTCCCCCAACTCCCACCTCCTTTAGAGCCGAGCCGTCGCCGCTGAGTCATCTTTACCGCCACTGCCCACCACCCACCCACCTTGATCTCTCTCTCCAGTGAGGATTTTTCAAAGCCATGTGCGTCATCTCGCGTTCCCAAGTGTCCTCCACCATTTCCCCCCCTCTCCATTCGGCCGAGGAACCTCCGTGAAGCCGCGCTGCCACCGCCCCTTCTTCTCCGGTGTCGGCCGACATTGTCCCGCCGCCTCGGACCACCCCAGCCTCCTAGAGTGACTAGGTAGATTCCCATCGCCCTCGCTATTCCTGTGCTTGTGCAGCCTCTCTGAGAATGCCGCCAGAGCACCGCCACCACCACTCTCATGTGCGCTTGAACCTTTCCAGCCGCCGCCAACGCTGCCAACGTGTCACTCCGCCTACGCTGCCACCTCCCATCACCTCCCCGGGATGACGTCGTTCCATTTTGCCCACCGCCCGACCCTTCCATGTTGCCATTCGTCGGTGCCACAGCTGCCATGGTCATCTGTTTCTTTCTTTGTCCCTCCTATCTCACTGACACAAGGTCCCCACATGTCATTCCTTCTTTCTTTTTTTCACCCCCAATGACAAGTAGACCAGACTGGAGGAGTGCTGTTGGGCTGAATTGCCGGATATTCGGCCTTAGCATAATCCTGATAATCCGTATTCGTATTCAACGGATACTAGGGTTACCGTGTTCGTATTCGTTTCCGACAAAAAAAATGTATTTATTTCTGATTCGAGAAAAATTCAAATTAGTTTTCGTTTGGATCGGTCAGAAACTATCTGATCCGTTTTCAACCCTACATGTGGTATGTCATCGAGCAAGCTTTACCAAATACACTCTCACGCATCTATGCTTTCAATTAACAAAAATATTCTCTACTTCATCGGACTCATATACACATCACTAACATTTCTTTCAAGTCACCAGATGATCCATCAGTATATATACATTGAAGCTTATGCACAATTTGACATTAGAAGAGAAGAAAAGCAAACTTGCACAAAGAGCACTGATTTCACATCAGAAAGGGAGTTGAGTTCTGTACAAGAACCGATTTCTATCCTGTTCCTGTATACATTTGGATATAGGTATGAATGAAAGAATACTCCTTTTATTGTTTCATTTGCACAGGAGTTCAACCTATATCATGCCTATAAGGAGTTCTGTTACTTTTGTATATTTGACGAATATGCAGCTGCAAGGAGGGCAGCCCCAATCCCGGACCCCTCCTCCATCACTCTAAGACTAACAGTGGCCGCAATTTCCTCCCCTAGGATCTCGCCTACGGCTTCATTCAGATACTGTCTGAAGACCGAATAGCCTTGGTACAGGCCACCCTCGATTGCAATGACCGATCTCTTCGGCACGCCTGTTATTCTTCGAACTTTGTTGGTACCACAAAGGGTTCCATCACGACCGATTTTTTGCAGTATTGCAACAATTCCAGCTGCCGCTAGACGGGCAGCTCTTCGGGTTACAATGTCGCAGACTCTCTGGACAAGCCTCCGAGTCTTCAGATGAACATCTGGTATCTGTATGGGAAATAATGGAAAGATGAGATGCTGGTCTGAAGAAAATGGCTACTGAACAAAAAAGTAAAGATTGTTAGGTGGGCTGTGAGAACTAACCTTCAGATGTTCTTCCAGTATCCTTCCGACTTCTCTCAAATCTGGGGAATCATCCTCACGAATAGCAGCTAGACATGGTGTACTGGATGAAAAGACATGACATATTAAAATTTTGATCACTAAGTGCAAGATGATAATTGGTGTTTTTCTGCTGAGGCAATTGGACAACAGAGTTTCCTAAAGCATACATCTGAAATGTACAAAACTTGACCACGAAGTTCCACCAAAAACACAGCTGTCATGCAATGTTTCGAAGCTTAGGCCAGTTATTGGACATGTCAAATTAAAGATAACGACCTCAGTAAGAATCTTATGAAATCATTGAGTCTTGATATTTGAATATGAAAACATTATTTCATACATAATCATCCAATGTCTACAAATCAACTAATGTTGTTTATTTACAGATCAGTAAAGAAGATAAGCATATGCAGCTAACAGAGATGCATCGCAAGAAACATAAAAAAGTTCCTAACTGTAATGATCTCTTGCTCCAATTCCACTTAATTCATATGAACAGTGACCATGTTGCATTTTTATTATTATCACAGATATTCATTTGCTAAGGAATAAAGTAATTCAAAAGAAAAATTTCAAGTAAGAAAGTACCTTAAGATGAAAGGGGTAGCTAAACCATCAGCAGCAGTACCAAATACATCCGACTCTTGAGCCATTTTTTGGAACACCAATCTTGCAATTTCCCCAAGATACACACCGGAGATCATTTTCTCAAAACCCTACATCAATTAAATGACATTAATTTCAGCTTGATATTCCAAAGGGGAAAGTTTTCACTGTGGCATTACCTGGTCATAGTAATCTTGTTTCTCATCATTGAAACATATGTCATAAGGAGTTAATGGTATTTGCGGAGGCCGGAAACTCCCCCATTCCACATTTATAACCTGATGAATGGAACATTATTACATAGGATACAATCACCAGACTTTCTATTTCCGCATTGAAATTTTGATCATATACAGAAAAATTTAGAAGTAACATACCATTAGTCCAGAGTTGGTAAGAACACCCCAACCTTTTGTAATTGCCTCATTGCGTTCAATATAGCAAGCATTGGTGCCAGCTCCAATAATCACTGCAGCCACTGTATCCTCATCATAATAATGGCCCAGAGCTAATGTCCCCACAGTATTGTTCACCTATTTCGAATAGCACATGAAATAATCAACAGAAAGATGCACATGTTCTAATCTACTAGTGAATAAATTACATGCAGCAGACTTGAAAAGAAAATTTGCTGGACTTGATCAAGGAGCACACATAATTCTCAACTAATTCATCAGAACAGAAGAACATGTGCGAGCTTAACAAAAGCTAAAACTAAGCCCTATTTGCACATGGTTCTTTCATATAACATTCAATCATGCAATTCTACAATTCTGCTGAGCATAAGTACATAAAAATGGTGGACGATGCAGTGGAGTAATATAGCAATAATAGACACCAATACAATTCTCTAAATAAATGACCGATACACCGAATCAAGTTGGTTCATTTTCTTCCTAGTTTGTAATCCCCACTCCTCCCTCCTCATGAACTGATGAACCACATTCCAGCCAAAATAGACCAAGCTGTTTACGGGTACCCACAAAAATTCAAAACTGAACTTACATGGATATGTTAAGCTACATATATGCATCCTTTATTTCTCCCTTGTAAATTCCCAAAATGGATATGGAGCATATTACTTCCTAGCTCCCTAGTCAGTTATATTTGGAAGAGAACATACAAGTCTAAGGTGAAAATTATATATTTAGTTATGCATTACCAGGTGACTGTCTACAATTCTAGCTAGAGATACTTGCAATTGATTTGATATCTCAGTAAAAAAAACAGGAAATCAACAGATACTACACTGACCGTTAGCACACATTTAGGGAAGCATAATACTAAGATTCTAAAGGATTAACTGATGCAATATTTCTGTAAATTATACACTAATAGTCAGGAAGTATTTGACATCATACTTTTATCTAAGCCCAGCAGGATTCAGAATGTAGAATATCGGAAATAAAGGAGCACATTTTGTTTTCTGAGCAATACACTGTGAATTTGTAGCATCCTTAGAAACTTAAGGACACCTAAGTTTACGTGTAATCCCCCTTGGACAAAGTTCGCCATTTTGATGAAACTTATCGCATGCTACAGATTGAAGGCGTTTATAAACCTTGACAGGATGGACGGATAGCAGAGCATCTAGGTTGCACCAATACTACAACTAAGTAGCATGCGACTTGTTCAACAAATATCAAATACCGACACTTCCTCAATACATGAGGAACCATGTAAATTCCATAATCGTTAATGCCATGTTGGTGGTGCACTTATACTATGCCAGCATCATGCTATGCCCTAACAATTCAAAACTCAATGAAAGTTTCAGTTTCATCTCTTTCCATTATTGCATAATATATTTGTGGACACACAAACTTTGAAAGCATGTCACGGTCATAAAAGTTCAGGGCCAACAGTACATGATAGATGAACTAGGCAATAAGGGATGGCCAAATATAGTGTCAACTTTTTTTAGTGGATAGCTTATAGCAGTGATGTGGTAAATGGGACATGCTCGGCTATATTGGCAAAATTATGAATTTAGTTAATCAGTCTTAATGTAAAGCATCCAAAATATACAGGCCAATATGACTTTCATTCAAAGAAGATGCAAATATCTTAGCCATTCAGCTTTTTTTCCTATGTGGAGAATCCAACCTTTAAACTTGTTTGCCTTCTCTTTTAATATACTTGTTGAGCCTGGGAGTATGAATTCAAAGTCAAAGTAGGGTAGAATTTGCAATAAGTGGCTTTGTATTGAAGTGCCCCTACATGCTACAAGCTATAGCTTACAGCAGCCTGCTACGGCGCTGCAACATTAACAGAGATGTCATGCTACACAGCAGCCACTACATAGTGATCACAAGTTCACAACCCCCTGTCCGCTGTAGCGTGCTATTTCAAATAATGGTGTTCACATACAGTGGATTATCGGTTAAGAAGGCTAATTAAGACACTCCATGTATAAACAAGAAATGATTGATGGAATCAAAGGATCATAGCAACAATTCAAATCAAGTAATCAGTCAAATACTGAAATACTTGTTTCATAATGGAAATGAGTTTTTGAATACAGAACCTATTTCACCCAACATAAATAGGCTAACGACATACCAGTGCATTGACCTGCAAATTCAGTCCATTCCTAACAAGGGCTTCATTTAAGCACTGAGCAACATCTTTCCCGACCTGATATTCCAAAAGTACAAAGAAGCCAGAGTGGAAAATAACATAACAAAATCAACATTAATTACAAGGAACCAAGGAACATATTGACGCAATGTGTCATGCACCATTTATCGAGATATAAACAATGGAACTAAGCTTTGTAAATGTATTAAGGTAACTATAGGGAAAAACAATTATATATCGATAAGATGTTACATCAGATATGAATAAACCTGCCAAACCACAGGTTATTTGAATGATTCTGCCAAAGCAGTTTGTTGAAATAAACTATTGTAAATGGATCAAATGAACAAAGACACAAAATTCTCTAGACAACAAATTACAAGGCCTGCTGTTGTCATTGTTGTGATAGTTGAAAATCTGGAATACTGCCAGCTTTCTATGTATGTTGTAGTCTTCCACTGCATAAGAAATATGGCGCAGACATGCTCATAATGATACCAAGTTTCACATCTGGTACATCACCTCTTACAATACAATGATTTGCCTCAAATTGAAGGCATTTGAAAAGCAGAATAATTGAAGGTGTAATTTTGTAACTTACAGCCTCTTCAATTGAAAATTCTTTAGTCCACCTAATTAATGACCCTGAGGATATGGAAAGTTGTCTGACAGGAAAAGAAAATGTAAAACCAAGTGCCCTCCCCCCATCTTTCCCATCCTCCCTTTGAATAAAACTCTTTAGTGCTGAGGCAATGAAATTGAACAGATCCTGTAAAGAAAGTAAAACTCACATACAGAAACACTACAACTTGTAGGGAAGTGGAAATAAAATGATGAAGCATACCTCGCTTGTACCCTTAGTCAATTCTTCAGGGATAGGATGATGTTCAACTTTCTTATTAATGATCATAGACCCGGCACCAAATTCTAGTTTCAAGACTCTAAAGCTCGTCCCACCAAGATCAATGGCATAATAGATGCCTTCCTCATTCCTGGTCACATGCACAATATGAACTACTGTAAGACTTATACAATAGCGTATTTTAGGAAAACTTGTCCACCAGTCGCACCATGTGAAGAAATGAGGAACAAATTATGCACCAAAAGACCATTGCTTGTAAAAATAACGACTTACAGCCCTCAAGTTGAGTTGTCAGTCAGAAAATTTTACTTGAATAAAATATACGCATGAATATTACAGCATTTAATAAAATAAAAAAGAATGCAACATGCACATGAAATAGTTTAAATAGGTATAAGGATTATTCTCATTGATGCAGGCCCTCTCAATACAATTCCCACAGTGGACAAATAAGTGTGTCTGGAATTCTGGAAAGCCATAAAAAATAACCTTCTGCTGTACTTGAAAGGACAAATAGTACAGATTTAGACAGGGTTGGAAGGAATATGGTATCAATGCAAGATCAACAATGAAAGCAAAAAGGGAAGGGTCTCGGTTGAGGTTCTAGTTTCATGCATACGAGTGTCTTTTTTTTTTTTTGAAACCAAGAGTGTCTTCATTTAAAACGTCTCAATCTCAGTACGTACTCATTCCAAGTATGAATTTACTACACATGAAGTCTGGATATTCTACTTTAAAGTTCATAAACTGTATCGTAGAGAGGCAGATGTTGATAAGAAGAAGCTTGTTAATTTCTTCCACCCGTAAGTCAAAACAAGGAAGCAAGGCAATACCTAATAAGAAGCCGGACAGGGCAAAGAATGATACCATCAAAGATTTAAAACCCATAAGTATGAAATATTTTAAACGAACACACCATTCCCGCTATCTTTACCTCCAATACACCAATTAACACTAAACATCAAACGTCATTCCAACCAAGAAGCATGAATCCCTCAAGTACAACAATCTTCGTCTGAAAATGCTCCACGCCTAATTGCCATTATGGAATACTACATGGCCTAGAACCCAATGCAGACAACAGATAAAAGTATGTTGGATTTTTTAAAAAACATGCTACCTGTAAGGCTGTAACAACACCCTATGATTATGCGAGTGCCAAACAGTTCCTAAGTAAGGTGGCATAAGACCAACATGATCGACACTGGCCCAATGCTGTACGACGGCATCGTAACTGTTCAAAGATTTCAAGAAATGCTGATTAGGAACACAACAACGGTATTGCTCATACTTCATACCAATATACCATTGCAACAAAACGTTAACTTTGTATTCCAATTAAATGGCATTGTTCTATATCAACGAGAAATGACCAGCAACAAATGGAACTGATCAAAGATTCTGATTTTCTGACAGTTTACAAAAGTAAACGATCATATCTGTTTAGTGTCCAATGCTCACGCAAGAATAGCAAGAATCCAAATCTATGAACGATTCCGTAAGTGACCCAGACAAGAGGACAGAGCAATGACCAGAAGAGTAACGCAAGATGAATCAACGTAGCATTCGGACGACCGGACCAGAAAAATGGCATTTGTAAACGAAGAAATCAAATACCCCGATCGCATCCAAAAGTTCGTAACAAGATTTGTGCTCACGAGTCGCGATCTTTTAACACATGCAGAGAAAAGAACAAGAAATGCGCATCAATTGGTGCCATTGGACGCCAAGAAAGCGAGAACCTAGCAAAGAACAACAGTTTTGCGCGCTCACACTAAGCAAACTAAGATGGCAAGTTGACGACGAAGCAAGAATGGGTGAAGGTATATGATCCAACCACCAACTTTTAACCGCAAGAACCTAGAAAGAACTCTGATACAGCAGGACGCGCACCAAAACCACCCGCAGAACAAGTAGAAACCAAGAAGCTAGCTACCGAAGGAGGAGTGCGCCCGCACGTACCCATCGGGGAGCGCGTCGACGCAGGTGAGCAGCATCCGGACCTTGCTGGCGCCCTCGGACGCGAGCCCCGCGAACATCTCGATGGACAGAGAGTTGACGACCCGCTGCAGCCGCTCCGTGGGCGTGGCGAAGCCCTCCTCGAGGTCGCGCAGCACCTCCACGGCCCGGCACCACCGCCGCCGCGCCAGCGCCCGCCGCTCCGCAAGCGCCGCTGCGAACGCGCAAGTCACGGCCGCGCACCCCACCGCCGCCACGCGTAGCCACCCCGCCCTCCCCATCCCTCCCCGCCGAGCACAAGCGCCGATCGCGCCCTCCCCTCCCCCGCGCAAGAACCGCGCCGCCGGCGCCGGGAGCGATCGCGCGCAAGGTGTTCGACGATATGGCTAGCTCCACGACGCGATCGCAACAGCTCTCTCGGAAGGAAGGAGGCGGGGAAGCAAAGCGGCCGCAAGGTAAACACCGCGGCCGGGGGGAATAAATAGGCGAGCAAGGGACGGGGGGACCCGCCTGCGCTGGGCCTACGATGATGACGTGGACGGAGGTCGTATACGTAGCATATAGCATATCAAGTAGTGGTATTTATTTTTCTTCCATGTACGAAATCTTCTCCCTTGTGTAGAATGCATTTGTGTTGATTCGTCCATAAATCTGCAAGGCATCTTATCGAGAATTTCGCAGTAAAAGGAAAGATTTACAAACCACGTACGTAATGCCGCTATCTATCCTCCGCTGCATGGATATCTATCTATCCCTAGCAATTACTTGCATGTACATCTTTTATTTGGAGTTAATTAATAATGGTAGGGGCCCTACCATACTAATCCGAAAATCCATCTCCATGGAGTGCATTTGTGTCCGACCAATAAATGTGCATTACAAAGGTTTTCAAAGTAAATATGATGGAAGATCTTATCTTTTATAGTTAACTGATGCAGGTACATCTCTGACTTTAAGAGCTAAGAAGGCATGAATTTAATTTATAGCAATTTTTGCAGCGATTTTGTATGAAACAACATAATTTCCATAGTATTGTTTTTATGGAATTCCAAAGTTTCGAATGAGTTATTAACGCACGCGCGGGGTATGCTCTCTACATCATCGGATCTGACTTAAAATGATCTATCTCAGCCATCCGATTTGGCGCAACCAAAATCGGTGAAGCATAACAATTATTTAGTAGACCTGTAACAAATCCTCATCCGATGCAATAAAATATATTGTGTTCTACAAGTGTATGTATTTCTCCAACACCGAAGAGAATAGCGGGCGTGTGTTCTACAAGTATCTGCATTTATTGGCGAGTTTAATTTATGAGAATGTTGACATTTCGATTTTTGGTATGTTTCGCCACTTTTTTTTTTACAATTTGGTGTGGATTTTAGGCCAGTGGATACCAATATTTTCAGTGAGCGGACTCTATTGGTGTCGTGATGGAAAGGGCGGTTGAACATCCACCGGTAGCTGCATCTGCTCCAATGGTGAACATGGCACCCACGGACGAGCGCCTTGACAAGATTTTGGACCATCTGAAGTGGTCGGAGAAGCTTATGCGTGTGTGTATCCTTGTGATAGTTTATGCAATATGTATGAAGTAGTTTTTGTTGTCTATAGAAGTGAATTCATGTATCTAGGATGTTGTTTGCTTATGTTGTGCCTCCATTCTATGAATTGCAAGAGGTCTTTAACTTTCAAATACGATATTTGTATGAACATAATATGACAAGGCACAATTGCATTGTGGTACCACAATATGGCAAAATCATAAGTCCAAGTACCATTTGTGGAACAACATTACAATACCAAAATGAAACTAAGTTATCTAATCATGTTCAATTGACATTACAATACCAGAACATAACAATACCAAAATGAAATTAAGCTATCAAGCAAGGCTCAATTCACATTAAAATAATAGAACATTACACCCTACCTTCGTTCTAGTCTTCAGCACCTTTTTAGGCCAAATTGACCAAACCCTGCCACGCCATATTTTCAAAACGACAACCCAGATCGACTTTTCTCGGTGAGTAGACACCACTCACCAGCCACCTTTTCAGAACGAAATGATCACACCCTGCCAAGCCATGTTTTCAAACCAAACTGACTACACCCTGCCACACCACTTTGTTAGACCGAAACGACAACCTAGACCGGCTATTCTCAATGAGTAGACATAACTCACCACCATTCCACCATTTTAGAATAAAATGACTACACCCTGCAACGCCACCTTTTGAGACCGAATTGGTCTCACCCTGCCATGCCACCTTTTTTCATACCGAAACGACCACCCAGATCGGCTTTCCTCGGTGAGTAGACATCACTCACTAGTCATCCCACCTTTTTTCAGACCAAAATGACCACACCCTTCCACACCACCATTTAAGACCAAATTTTCCACACCCTGCCATTCGCCATTATTTACCCCCCTCAACGCTATACCCTAGTTGCTTATAAAAGCGGGGTACACTTCATTGCCATAGCAAACACTACACACCAACTAGTTTCACAAAACACATAGAAATGAGGGAGAAGAGGGCTAGAGGAGATCAGTGTTTCAGGCTTAGAGATGTTAGGTTATGGGGAAATGCTGCGGAAGTGGAAGTGGCTTGTCGAGAAGGTGGGAACCTACTCGGATCATTCGATGAAGGATGCGCTTGTACCACCAGAGTTTGCACGCCCGCAGTGTGACTGCGAAAACTTGGCATATATCATTTAGTCGACACACCCAGCGACCGCCTCCTGGGTGTACTACACGTGCTCGGATGTCCATGTAAGAGAACCTCCCACACACATCGATTATTCACAATTTCACATAACACTACTTTATCCGTGCATAATGGCAACCGGAGGAGCGTTGCCTTTTCTTCCAATGGATAGATGGCCCAGACAAGTACGATAGGGTATTGATCGAGCAGAAGTACATTTTGAACCAAGCGCTGCCACTCGAGATCTTCCACCGCTAAAAACCTTACGTACCTGAGAGTGGGGGAAGACAAGGGAAAGGCACCGATGGAGCCCCCTCCCCTCTGAACATCATGCTAAGAACGATTGGGCGGGCGCGCAGCGGACAAGGGAGAAGGAACCCATGGTCCCTGTGGCTCTTGCTAAGCGCGTGGTTACTCTTGAGGAGGTAATGGAAGCCCTGTATAGGGCTGCTTTCAGGATGGGCCGCTCCTACAGGTTTGCAGGAGATAAGAAAAAGGCACCCATGGGTCCTCAAGACTAACTATACTTTTCAATTCCAAAAAGCACATATGTATCATAGGTGTAGCCGTGTAGATTGGGTTGATGATTCGTGCATGTTGTCGTTTGTATTGTACAAGCAGTGGGACAAGCAGATGCACTGACCAACTCTCTGTGCCATGTATTTTGCACCTACATTACAAAGTCTTACTTTCACAGTTGAAATATCGTCTTTTAAATTTAATTCCAAATTACTCTCTATTTCATATTTCGTTCTCTTTTTCGAAATAAATCGGTTGTGCAAAACACTACACTCATAACAACAACGCGTGCAAGCGATTTATCCACGCAGTCAACAAACTCTAGCCTTTTTAAGCACTACAAGAAATTACCAAATAACTTAATAAAGTCCTATAAATTTTGAATCTACATTTTTTCAAAAAATTCAATTTTTTTGCCAAAAAATAATTTTTAGGTTTCTGTCGCCATTTGGTTTGGTGATAGGAACTTGTCACCATTTGAAATGGTGATTTGCTCTCCGTCGTCATTCCAAATGGCTATAGAGGGACTTAATACTATTTTGGTTGGTGATAGGGAGCTCAAACGGTAATAGAAACCCATTTTTGTAATATTATTAAATGAGAATTTATTTATGTAGTTATGTTTAAAAATGTACTAATTTAAAAAAATCCATCCTTGCATGGTAGAGTATGTAATCATCCATTGTGCATTTTGTGCACTATGGTAATCAATTATTAATTAACCCTTGTCAAACTATACCAAAAGGCATGCATGATGTTGTGAGTTACCATATAAATCCAAGTTTATATCTATCCTAAATGCTTTTAACTCTTTAAGGATAGCTAAAATATTATTACACAATATCAATTGAGCATATATAAGGACAAAGAATGTTTATAGTACCTCATCATCCCACTAATTTCAATATATAAGGATGAGTGTTGAATGTTGAAGATACTATATCCTATATATTAACACAATTGCTTCATTAGTGTTATTAATCTCATCTCTGGTGTAGCCACATCATCTCAATTATTTCATGCACCATGGTGCCTAGGCACCCAAATCAACACCCATTGATATGCTTTGAGATTCAGAAAGTTTGACGTGGCTATATTCATATACCCAAACAAAATGTATTTGAGATGTCAAACTCTGAAAAAAAATTAAATTCATCTTCAATTTAACTACTTTGAGCTAGTTTCATGGTATATAATCACTCCAGTAGGAATAAATTCAAAAGTAGTTCAAATTAGTTTGAGCTGAGTTCAAAACTCACTTCCCATAAATACATCAGAGGTATAAAACATTTACATACCCAAACTCCAAAATTTGCATAGATCATACACGTGTATCGGGCGGTTCAAGGTGTTGGTGCCAACACTTATGATTGATGCAAATTTTGGATACACGCGTATGATCGATGCAAATTTTGGAGTTTGGGTATGAAACGTTTTATACCCTTGATGTATGTACATATGTGTGTGTGCACTATTCTCTGGCTAAGCAACATTTCCACTTGCTCCTTCTCGGTGGCGAGTCGAGCTTCATGCCACTGGTACAAAGGAAGCATGTTGAAGATAGTCCAAATGAGGTCGAACTCCTCTTCCTTGGTCTCAGCGAGGTTTGCTCTTGCGTTTTGCTTGGAGATGTACTCATCAAGCCTCTTGATTGATGCTTTGGCACAATCCACGTAGCTCAAGAGTGCGACTCCACGATCAGGTTGGTTCGCCGGACGTTGGAGACCATGACATTGGTCTGACTGAGTAGGAGGCGGCCTCGGCCTCCGGGCAATGGCCGAAAGATCGCAAATTTTCCATATGATATGCTCACAGTCCGATTGTTGATGGTGCACAGGCGCAGGCGAAGATCGAGCATAGACATAGGCGAGCACAAGGCGGTCGCAGACATAATCATGATCCACAGCTTGGCTTGGGCTCCGCCCAGATACCTGCTCGTATATCAGGGCTAGTTAGACTAGAACCATCTGTGGTAGGGGAGCGGAAGAAGAGTTTGAAGGCATTCTTTTCTTTGTGTTGTGTTTTTTAGTTTGAGTGTGTGTTTTGGAGTTTTCCAGTGGGGGAAGGCAGGGGCTTGTGTGAATTCAACCTTCACAAGCTGATGTCCATCTTTATAAGTCATCGGGGGGAGACGAAGAGACGCATCGGGAGCCGGAGCGGTAGTGTTACGTTTTAAAAGTAAAGTATTTTTACACATACAATAATTCCAAACAAAAACAAACATTAGTAATGTTATTCGCATCATACAATTAAAGAGCTACCACATATCAGTAGATGAAAATGATGCCACTGATCATTGCATTCTTTCTCCGACCAAAAAACAACAGTAATCATTATGCAGAAGACAATAATAGACTATGATGAATACAATAAAACCATGTGTAAAAAGGAAGGGATACATGCAAAGTAGTCCCGATAAACAAGCCAGTTATACCACATGATATTACAGTAAGAGAGTTCGCATAAAATAGTAAAACATGCAATGCGAGCCAAATAGCATGCTCTATTTTCCAGTTGGTAGATGTCACAAAGTAGCACACATAAGACAAGGTAGTAAATATGTTACTACTGAGAAGTAAAAACACAACTAATTAGCACATATCGCAGTCATCCGACCCTGCGGTGAGACTATCTTCAGCGTCATCCTCTTCCGATTCGTTATCATGAATCAGCTGGCGGTGTGTACCGAACCTTCCTATCACTCACCCCGTCCCCCCTCCCTCCCCTACCACTGCCACTGCCCCCCTCTCCCTCTAGATGAGGAGTTTTGGGTAGTGTTGGGCATGTTTTACTATTGTAACCAGGTCTCAGGCCGCATATCCTGCACGCGCTCGTCATCTTCTTCCCCACTGGGGCAACACTATGCTCTGGTTCGTCATCATCTTGTTTGTGACTCTTGGGATGTGATAGAGGAGGTGCATATGGATTGACCGTATCGTCTTCTACTTCATCGGGCTTAGCAGTCTCGTCAGCCACCGGGCCAATGTTGTTGGGTATGGTATCAAGCTTCATTTGAAGCGCCTTGAGGACCTCCATGGCTCTATCGTATGCAAGACTCTATCTGCACCCTAACCTCACCACGTCCATAGCCTATGTTAGTAAGGTGGAGTGTCGATACATCTTAGTCGTTCTATTGGGTTTGGCTTGCATGAGGTCGTGTCTATCGTACGACACATCCACCCTTGCATTCCTCGTGTACCTACGGAGCACGCAGTGGCTAGGGATACTCTCGACCTGCAAGTGAGTGAATGCCCGTACCAGGTGTGCGCAGAACAACCCTATGGAGCTAAACAGAACATGGATTAACAATAGAATACATAGCCAAGGACAGTAAAATGACAGATAGTAAAAGTATAATATTAGACTGAGAGATAGTAAAAGTACCAATGTGCTCCCACCACTTGCATTCACAGCTGTATCTACCCGTTGCCTCTTCGGCTAGCACCTTGAAATCGTGCTGCGACCACGCGAAGGTCGTAGAATTCTTTCCATGAGATACGAGGAATAGGCCATCTCGAGTTGTGTCGGCCCTTATGCAGAAGGCTATACTGGAGAAGTAGGTCTCCTTGTACTCTTTGAACACTGCAGGTGTGTACACCCTGCCCAACTGCTTCTCGAACAGGAATAGAGTGGCTCTCACCGGTTAGCTCAACGAGCACACAAGATGGGATACGACATGCAGTAGACACATAAATAACATGAAGTAATTCTATACATGGGTTGCAAAAAAAGAAGGACGGGGTATGAGATACATCAAAATAAGGCAGTTTAACAGTAAATCATGGTAATAAGTGAAGTACATGTGTACATAAGATGCAATAAACCTTTTTTTCTACCTATCGTGGAGCAGTGCATCTCTAGAGCCTCGGAGTGCTTCCTCTTCTACAGAACCTAGTGCATCTTCCACGTAAACTGGTGGAGCGAAGTTATGTTATCCACAAAGTTCTGTTTTACCATGTTGTTCATACTTTCGCTTCTCTGCATGGATGTCATCCTATCGCAGTACACATCCTTGAAGTACGCCGTGATCCACCTTTCACGCAGGTCATAGAGGTTAGCAATAGCATGGCTATGCTTGAGGCGGTACTCTCTCACGAGATCCTCCCATGCATTCTTGAACTCTCTCGGAGTAAGCAGATGGTTTATGACGAAACCAAATGCTCCTATAGCCCTTTGTGCATTTTGTATAGCTTGTTCAGGTTCTACTTGTACTTCTTCAGCACGTGCCACCAGCACAGCTGGTGCTGCATGTTGGGGAAGATGCATGGGGTGGCAGCTACCATCGTTGGGTCCTGATCTGCAATACAAGGGAACACATTAGACAATAAAATTCATATAGAGAGGTCGTAAATACCAACATTCATAGTACATTCAGCCCAACTTTGGAAACACGATAAACAACACATGTGATAGATAGTAACGTGGGTGACATATGAAGTAATTAGGTGAGAATAGTAAGAAAATCATCGGTTAGCATGCGGATGTGGTCCTTGCCCTCCATGCAAGTCTAGAACGTCTTGAACAACCACTCAAAGGAGGTTGCCTTCTCATCATGGAGCAGCACGACGCTGAATATGATATTCTACAGATGGTGGTTGGAGCCAACAAACATAGCCAGAGGCATCTCGTACCGGTTGGTCCTGTAGGTCATGTCGAACATGACGGTGTCCCCGAAGTCAGCGTACTCAACACGGTTGCTCGCATGGCTCCAGAAGATGCTTTTCACAACATCGTCATCATCCACTGTGTGTCATAGTAGAACTTGTCATTTTGTGATCGACACTCCTTGAAGAAAGCCATCAGCTTGTTCACATCGTCGGCGTGATCAACACGCTTATTCATAGCCTTCCTAGGTAGGCAGTAGAATGGATGGTAAAAAATAGTAAATCGACACGATCATGGCAGTTAAAACAAGAATAAGAGGAGAACAGTAAATTGACACGGTCATAGCAGTAGAGATGTGAATAAGGATAGAACAGTAAATTGACACGGTCATAGTAGTAAAGACAATGATGCAACACAGTAAAAACCTATTTTCCAAGTTGCGTGCGGTGAATGGTGCATCTCTGACAAAACGTTCATCATCGTGTTGTGAGGGACCTTGTCGACCTGCATGGAGTCGATGAGCTGCATCAAGGAGGAATCAAAGTTCTTATGTGACTACATGAACACAACTAAGGATGGCGTCCTATCGAGGGGATGGTTGTGCTCCAACACAACCCTCTTAATGCACACAGAGCCATCTTTGAGGCTTTTCTGCAGCTTCATGG
This sequence comes from Hsuehochloa calcarea, assembly GCA_036346395.1. Taxonomy (NCBI): domain Eukaryota; kingdom Viridiplantae; phylum Streptophyta; class Magnoliopsida; order Poales; family Poaceae; genus Hsuehochloa; species Hsuehochloa calcarea. The sequence continues at coordinate 112,972 of JAYEVG010000083.1, read as the reverse complement.
ACACCTTGCACATGTAGAAGTCATGTTTCCCCTGGAGACTGCAACAGAACTCCTTGATCGTTTTCCTGATCCTGGTCTTTCTAACACAAAAACCAGTATGTCACACGTATCAATAGTTGAAATGGTAAGCAACACCTAGATTATCGAACCTCATGCAGAGCTGGGGCACCATGTGGTCGGGAACATCATTGTCCTAACAACAGCAAATACCAGTGAACAGGGTAATATCTAATAGAAAGCAAGTAAATGATAGTAGATTGGACAGTAAAATAGGGAAGAGGGTAAACTCAATAATAGAATGAAATATTGATAGTAAAAGCGCACACAAAGATTCGTAAAACACGCAAACATGATTGTACGTCTGATCGGTGTCGGGTGTCCTTATCTCGCTTGGAGAAATAGCGGGGGTGGCGTGAGGACTGAAGCTTGGAGTAAAGGATCCCAGTTGTCAGGGGGCTTATAGTCAGGGGTACAATGTTTACCGGCGGCGTAGCCGTCTGCGTAGAGGAACTCAGGGTGCCCGCCGTTCTGCGAGGCATGGAAGTAAATGGCAAGGGAATTTGCATGCGCTGGAGGTAGATCTGACCGACACAGGCGACGAGAACGAACACCGCTAAGCAGGATTCCTCTGTGATTTTCCCGTGTTTAAGTAAAAGATTGCTTTTAAAATCAATTCGAATTAATTAAAAGGTTGCATTTAAAATTAAATCAAATTGTTTAAAAAGTTGCATAAAAAAACAACAACAATAATAATAATATTAAATTGAATTGTTTGAAAGACTGCATTTAAATTAAATTGTATTGTTTTCTTGTTTTCGCATGCATTTAAAAAAAATCAAGAACATGATATGCATTCAACCATATCGGAACCCTGACTTCTTGTTCGATCAACTGCGGACGAAACACCTTTGTGTCCATTCTTCTTCATTACCCATCTGTCCCAATAGTTAACACCACTACCATTTCCTCCTAACCTCACTGCCGTCCCCATGCCACCTTCCCCTTTTAATTACTTCATTGTAGTTTTCATCCCCCAACAATTTCTTCTTCACCCACCCAACACAACCATTCAACCACTCCCCCATCCCACTGTTATCACTCCATCCTCCCCACTGTCATTCTTCTTCCCAGAATAGAAAACATGAACTCATTTTATCCACCTTCTCTCCTCTCAATCCCAACCAAATACCAAAAAACATCCCATGCATATTATATTGCTTCAATCGTCATCTCAAGAGTGTTCAATTTTAGAGAGTAGTTTGTGCATACGAGGTTGTTTGAGCGAGTTGAAGAAAAGAAGGAAGAATGACAATGCACTATCTGTCGCGGCTCGTTGTGGCCATGAAGAAGAAGAGGGTCACAGTGCCGATGGCTCACTGCGGCCAAGGCGACGTCAAGCTAGCATGCATGTTGCAACGACGATGCATGAATGTGGTTGAGTGAGGAGTGCGGCTCGGCACACGGCCATGGTACGGTGCATGCATGCACACGGTGGTGGCCGAGAACATGGCTGAAGCCGTGCTTGCGGCGGGAGTTGTGCATGCAGTGGCTCGGTGAACATGCATGCAACATGCATGCGGTGGCATGGCTCGTTGCGGTGTTGAGGGCAACGGCGCCAGCATGCAACGGCGTTGTAAGATCGAGGAGGCCGACCAGAGGGGGGTGAATAGGTGGTTTTAAAAACTTCTTTAGCTAAAACCAATTTATAATGCAGAAGCTAGTAACAATTGGTTTTGCACAATAAAAACTTAAATCAACTAGGCTTCACTAAGTGTACCAACAATATGAATATAATTCAATGAGAGCAAGCATACAAAGATATATAAGCAATTAAAGCAAGTAATGTAAATTTCTCAAAGTAAAGCACAAGAACAAACCAAGATGACACAATTATATTTTACTGTGGTGTTCGGAGACTTGCCGGTCTCCCCTAATCCACGTTGAGGTAAGCCCAAACAAATTGGACCGGCTCCACGAATTAAGCCAACACATCCGAGGTAAGTCCAACCACTTGGACCGGTTCCAATACGAACCAACACCTCGCTCTACTCGGGTTTCTCTTCCTCCACTCCGGAGATGGTAAGCACCAAATCACTCACAACCACGCCGGGCCTTCTCACAAGCTTCTTGAGAAGATCACCGGTCACGACGTCTCCACGCCATCTAGGTTTCGGCAAACACCAAGAGTAACAAGACTCAACTTTCACTTGAACTAATCAAGTGTCAAATCTCAAGTGGATACACAATCCACTACCTAAAGCAACACATGATCTTAGGGTTTGCTCTCCAAGCTCACTAAGTGCAACACATGCACATAAGAGATGAGATGCTTACTTTTTCTCAAGGGACTCAATAGAGGTACCAAAGAACTCCAACAACCACTTTCCAACCGGCCAAGGTAGGTATATATAGCCCATACACAAAAACTAGCAGTTGAAGAAGAATCTGTTGAAAAATCAGCATATGCGGAACTACCGTCATTCTACGACTGGTTCTACCGCACCTAAAAGACAAGCACAGTAACAGCTATATCAGATGAGAAACTAGTCGTTGAAAAGTGAAATCTGGTACTACCGCCGTTCAACTCGTGGTCGTTCTGCATTCTGGTAGTCCCGTTTCTGATGGACGGTACTACCGCTTCCACTCAGGTCCAACACATGGCACCTTCTGAAAAAAACGTACCGCGCCAACTTCCAGAAATACCGAGCAGTGGTATTTCCGCGCCCAACACGCCGGTACTACCGCATTTCCAAGAGAGCAAAGAATTCTCAAAAAGCGTCTCTCTGGAAAAAAACGTACCGCTGGATTTTCGGACCAACCAGCCTGCGGTAGTTCTACTCTCAACATGCCGGTACTACTGCACAGCGGTAGTTCCGCGGTTATAACGCCGGAACTACCGATCTTCCTGACAGAAACAATAATGGCTTTCACAACAACTTCAATTGCAAAACACATTTGTCAATTGATAAGCCATGCCAACAAGGATCACAGGCAAGATTCCTAACAAGTTGCAAAATACATTTGCCAACTCGTGATCATCTCCTCTTCTTGAACATCATCGGCACATGATGATTTCATTTTCTTCAAGCTCTTCACATGCATCAACACATGAGCGGCTTTGCGGTGCAGTGGCTGATGCGTGTGGTGAGGCAGCCGAGGTCAGCAGCTCCATGCCATGCAACAACACCAGGGAGTTGTTGCTGGTGACGGTCGGACGTAGGCACGACATGGCCTAGCAACACGGCGTCGTGCCCCAAGCCGGTGGAGCTGCGGCAGCGGTTCGCTAGGGAGTGGTCGGATCTGGCCCGACCGAAGAGAAGGAGCCGAGGGAATCTGCTGGAGAGAAGCTCTAGAGAAGAAGCAAGAAAAGAGATAGAGAGAGGAAAGAAAGAAATGGGGAGGTAGAGTCGGTGGAGAAAAGACAGAGAGAGAAAATGAAAAGGAAAAAAAGAAAAGATTAACAAGTATGTGACTTATTGGTGAAGCTCTCTAACTTATATGATGTCGTTCTAAATGTATATCTGGTAGGATGCCATTAGTCGAAACACCAGTGACTCTATCGACCAATATATGTATTGATTGATGACCATGTTTCACCAGTCATAGTGTGAAATATCATGGGGATATGCTCATGATCTTAGAATGATGTTACAACTGGCAATGGCATTGAAGGTTTATCGAATCATGCGTTTTCGGCAAAGTAGCGATCTTTGTCGGGATGGTGGTGGTCCGACCAAAGGGCGGTCCGACCGACCCACCACAAGCGATCGGATCGCTCAGGCAACTGACCAAGCCATAGCGGCGGTCGGACCGGCCAAATGCAAAAAGAAGTTTTTTGGGCTGGGCCAAAAATAAAGGTTGTAGGCAAGAGAGGGGATTCTATTGCACTTGGTCTCATAATTTTTGGAGACTCCTGTCAAAAGTTCTATTGGTTTGAAAATTCCAGTAGGTTTTGGATTTTCAGGGGCTGAATTTGGCTAAGTCCCAACTGGGCGGTCAGACCGGCCAACAGATGGCGGTCAGATCGGCCAGTGTGGCGGTCAGACCAGCCATGGTAGCGGTCTGATCGGTTTTCACTTGTATCGTCGTCCTTCGTGGTGGCGATGTTTGTTTGTTAGGTCAAAGTCACGAGTTTTAGTGCATATGTGTTGCATTATGCATGTTTTGACTAACATGGGTCAAGTTGTGAAGAACTTATTCTCGGATTTGCTTTGCATGTCTATTGTTGCGCAGGTTGCTTGGTGGTCAACGACGGTCAACAGTTAGGATGATCGGGACTAGGCTTGGAGAACTGAGGTCCAGAACGATCGATGATGCGTGGTGTAGAATGGACAATGGTGACCTTTTGCCAATCCGCGGCGCAAGATGGCGCAAGGTAAAGTTGATTAGGTCAAGAGGTGATAAAGACGGTGCATTAAAATGCGTGCTTGTGTGACCCGTTTGTGATGGGCCTTAACGGGAGCCCAATTGAGTCAATCTTCTAGAAGGTCTAAGCATCCACTATAAATAGAGGAGGGAGGTAGCTGCACCCCCTCTTCAACCCTTTCATTGTTTTGAAACCCTAATTTGCTTAGGGAGAGGATTTGTGGAGGTTAGGGTTCTAGAGAGTTTTGATTTGATTTTTGTGCTCTTGGATTGAGCATTGTCCTCCATTGATGGAGTGGCTGTAAACCCAAATCATATCAAATCAATCCAAGAAGAGTTTGATCAAAGATGTGTCTCTTTGCTTTCCTTATCTCTATTTGATGATTTTGAGTCTTTCTTTGATCCGCGAGTTTTTTTGCTTGATTTCTTCATGTCATCTAGCTTGCTGTAACATGTGGGAACATATCTAGGATCATCTTGATCATCAATCATCCACGAGCAAGATTTTGGATCTAGTTTTCGTTTTGACTCGATTTTGAACCATCCTCCTCTCAAACAGAAAAGGATCATAATTTTTCCAAGGATTTTCACAATATTCAATTGAAATAGGTTCCTGACATCCTAGATAAGGTGTGTTCCAAGTTTCATCGAGTTTGGAGTTGTAGATCAAAAGTTAGACCTATTTGTAACTTCGTTTTTTAGGCTGATTTCATTGTTCATCAGGCTGGAGGTCAGACCGCCATTAACATAGAGGTCCGATCACCCATGGACCGGTCAGACCGCCATTGACATAGAGGTCAGACCGCCCAACACTTTGAAATTGAGTTTTGGTTGATTTTGGTTGTTTTGCTTCGGGAGTTAGATTGAATTCAATACTAGTCTTCCATGTACTGGTATTTCATGTTCATAGCTTCCATAGCTATTGGAGTAAAATCTTATTGAATATATTATTTATGAAAAGTGAGGGTGCTCCTATTCACCCCCTTTAGTTGCCTTTTCGGTCCAACACATAGATATAGAGATATCGAATCAATAATGTGAACACATGCTAGAGAACATGGTGATGGATTGACCCACCTTGAGATACTATTGAGATTGTTATGATTTTATATATCATCAGTTGGTCTCAAGCAATGATGATGTATAATACTTAGACCTAAGATCAATATGTTTCCTACATGTGTAATAGTACACTTAGGGGCTGCCAAACGCTACTCCGTAACTGAGTAGTTATAAAGTTAGCTTTTGGATATGCTATGAAACATGCGGAGGAATGTGACTAGTTGGATATGTGATTTGCTCATCCTAACATAACAGGAGAGATATCTCTGGACCCCTCGATGCGGTCGGATAAAGAAAATACATGGCCATGCCACTAGTAGTCGAAGAGTCGACCACATGAAGTTATCCAACACTTGATCGAGAAAGTATTAAACAGTCCATAGATGACAAACTATCTCACATAGAGTTCAAACAGATATCATGTGACAAGGGGAGAATACACGAGCAGAGTCGCTCAGTTCGAACAAATACAGACTAGTCGTATGAAGATACGAGCTGGTGGTAGTCTAGTTGAACAAGATCACTAACTGGTCGTAAGGAGTTATGAACTGGTCATGACTAAATATGAACTGGTCATATAGAGATACGAGCTGGTCATAAGTCATAAGGATCTAATCATAGATCATATTGCGTTAAGGTTCTTCTGATATAATTTATGTGTACTCATGAATTGTTATATCCTGCTTGGAACCACTGACGACCCGTGGTTGAAAATGGGTTTCCGAGTCACAACCGATTACGCATGAACCTACCGGGTCACACACTTAACAAGTTGGAACAAACGTGTTTGGATAGGATTCGTCATGGGCCTTATATAAGAGGATGCATGAGGCTATTGGAAGAGACAAGGCAGAGAGACACACAACGTGAGTTGCTCCACCGAAACCTTAGCCGCCATCTTCTCGAGAGCCCTACCATGCGAGTCGGTGCTAGCACACCAACGCATGGTGTTCCATCCCTAGATGTATGATGTTCCATCCCTAGATGTATGGAAACCGTAGAGACGCTACTGCGATTGCAGTTGCGCTAAAGGGTGATCTACGACTTTGCAAGGGACACGACTGGTTGCTGGAGGAGAATATCGGCGATGAGGATGCTGGACGATCGACTACGGTGTTGGACGATCGACTAAGACCACTACATCAACGTGCTCTATGTTGGATCCAAGTGCTCCAACTCTTCTTCCGTTGCACTGCACGTCTGGTGGTAATGATATATGATCTCTTGCTTCAGAGCTTCCTAATTTATGTGGTAGAATTTTTGAATTGACAGTTATTGTAGCCTACTCGTATCCCTTCATGAACTACCATCGTACCTCCTTGTCATGCCTAGTCACGCACCATCTCCGCTCGCTGCTACCACGAGATGCGTCGTGTCACTGTTGAGCACGCCGCTGCCGTTGAGACGTGTCATGCTACCTCGCCACGCCCGATGCGCTGCACGACCACCTACGGCTTCCGTGCCAGATACACCGCCACTGTTGTCACTCAACACGCTGCTCCACTGACATGCCGTGCCCAACTGAGCCACGCGCCCCGAGCCACCGCCGCGCCCACCACACCTCGCGACTTGCACTGGCCCCACTGGTCATCGCCCCGCTGGTCGTCGCCACACCAAGTCTTGTGCCGCTTCACCGTCAGCCGCCGCCTTCATGTCGCCCCATCGTAGCACTACCTCAGCTGCCCTCGCGCACTGTCGCCGCAACACACGCGCCGCCATCAACTGCAATGATCAAGCAATGGGCTAGAGTCCCAATAAAGGTATACATGACATTTTTACACTTTAGCCACTGAAGAAATTGTTTTCTATGGATGAAAGTAGCGGTGATAATACATTTTGCGATTTGAACCCTATAGTTTCTATAATTTCAAGAAAACTCAGTAAATTCTGAAAATATCATTTTAAATCCTAGAAACTGAATTTCTAGGTATACTTCCACAAATTGTGAAACGTTAGTACACCTTGGAAGCATCATTTTTTATGGATTTTCCCTGGTATTTTGTATTAGGAAAATTAATTAATGTGTTTAGTAATTCTGAAAATTGCTCCCATACCTTAAAAAATTATCATAAAAATCCCAAAAACACCCGAAAAATTCTAGGAAATGTATTAAATTATCTACTAAATAGATAAAATTAATATTTACCATTTTGCACTTATTTCATACATTTAAAATATTTTACCAGCTATAAACATACTGAAAAAAGCATAAATTGTGGGACATGTTTGACATCGCTAAGTGGATATTTGTTTGTCCTGGATGATAAAAACGATAAGCCCATATTATACTCTATGGAGACCCTCTAGTTGCCGAGGCGTGTCCTCCAGAACGACTAGGGTCTTTGCGCGATTGAGCGTGATGTGAGATGTCTCTCCGCCGAGGCGGGAGACCCCCTAGTAACCGAGGCGTGGTCTCCGGAACGACTAGGGCCTTTGCGCGATTGAGCGTGATGTGAGATGTCACTCCGCCGAGGCAAGGCCCTCGAGGCGGGAGACCCTCTAGTCGCCAAGGCACGGCCACTGGAATGACTAGGGTCTTTGCTCGATTGAGAGCGATGTGAAACGTCTCTCCGCCGAGGCGAGGCCCTCGAGGCGGTAGACCCCCTAGTCGCTGAGGCGCGACCTCTGGAATGACTAGGGTCTTTGCGCGATTAAGAGGGATGTGAGATGTCTTTCCACCAAGGCGAGACCCTCGAGACGGGAGACCCCCTAGTCGCCGAGGCGCCACCTCCGGAATGACTAGGGTGTTTACGCAATTGAGAGCAATATGAGATGTCTCTAAGCTGAGGCGAGGCCCTCCAGGTGGAAGACCCCCTAGTCGCCGAGGCGTGGCCTCCGGAACGACTAGGGTCTTTGCGCTATTGAGCACGATATGAGATGTCTCTCCACCGAGGTGAGACCCTCGAGGCGGGAGACCCCATAGTCACTAAGGCGCGGCCTCCGAAACGACGATGGTCTTTCCGCGATTGAGCGTGATGGGAAATGTCTCTCCGCCGAGGTGAGGCCCTCGAGGCGGGAGACCCCCTAATCGCCGAGGAGCGGCCTCTGCAACAATGAGGGTCTTTGCGCGATTGAGCACGATGGAAAATGTTTCTCCGCCGAAGCGAGGCTTTCTAGGCCGAAGACTCTCTAGTCACCGAGGCGCGGCCTTCGGAATGACTAGGGTCTTAGCGCGATGGGAAATGCTCCACCGAGGTGAGGCCCTAGAGGCAGGAGACTCCTAGTCGTCGAGGCGTGACCTCCGAAATGACTAAGGTCTTTGCCTACGGTTTCATTACTACCGTGTACTTCCATTACAAAAGTACTAGTATACTACACTAGTTTCTGGCCTACGGTTAACAACCAACACATGCATGAAGGTATTAAATACTCCAGACTATCATATCTAATTGAGGCGTTCGCCTGGCTAGCCGGCAGAACTTTGCCCCGTGAACAGACAAAGTATTTGGAATTTGGCTTCTCACCTAGCGAAGTCGGACCGGGTGACAGGCCTCAGGGCGGACAATCCTGCACGCATGGTGGGCCCTCGCTCTGGTCTGAAGGGGTTGCTCTGCAGCATTATCCAATCGCTGAAGGCCCACGCGAGCAGGCCTCCCAAGCAAGGTGAGCAGGCCTCCGGCGTGAGTTGTGCCCGCGCGAGGTGTCCTCCGGGGTGAGGTGGGACGCGTGTTGCGAGGGCGCTCCTGCAGAGCACGGCAGCACCCTTTTTTATGCGTAGCCTTTTGTTAAAAGACTAAAGAGAAATGATCACTATGAGTCAGACTCAATAGAATTGGATCCATTCCAAATAGCGAGAATTAGGATTCTTGATCCCTCTCAATCTCTCTTTCAATTCGAGGATCCAGAGAGGTGTTTTCATAGTCATCTCCGAATATTTGCCATCTCCGAATATTTTCGATTTCATTTTTCTATGCCGGAACCGTTCTTACGGACGGCGCCAACTGTACTACCAAAAAGACTAGATAATGTGTACAGAGAGGAGCTAAAACCGAAGGTGTGTCCATGTTGTATTAAGTGTATGAATGAGAGAAATGAGGAGTCCGTTACATGCCATTGGAGGCTTTATTTATAAGAGCAAGAATTGATATTTACCTTTTTGCTCTTACAATGTAGAGAGAGGGAGGGGGTGTCAAGGTAAACTTGTCTAAATACATTATAGAGACTTGGTCTACATATGCACAGTACCCTTGACGGTAAACTAGTATTTTGATGACCCTAAGGTGCGAGGCACACCTTGGTGCCCTGCTATGATAATATTGGATATGAAATTCAATCAATCATGTGCCCATGATTGGGAAATTTTATGGTATGCTATTAATAAAGATCAAATCTCGGCATTAGGGGAGAGAAATGCCCAAAAGTTCGAATGTCGTCGTGTTTTCCAGAAGGAAAAAATCTTTTGTACTAAGATACACGCATCAGTCAAGCTAAACTTAAGGTTTAGTTTATACTCCTGTACGCCAGAAGCAGAGAGCCTACCAGATACTTTCCCATTTTGGAGTAGTTACCACCGTGTATACTTGTCGTAAATACGTCGCTAAGAGTGGAATACCGCAGGTAGAATAGTATACCCACTTATGTGAAATTGACTTATTGGTTTTGATCTAAAATCTGTGGGGACGCCTCTAGGTCCAAGATCTAATAACACTAGTCAAAACAATTATTAATCGTTCTTTTAACTCTCATGAAGGGAACTCACCTTGAAGGTGAAATACCTCAAAAAGAAGTTCATCATGAAGATGAAAGCCCCAACAATTTAATGTACACATATTAAAAATGCTTGGAATGCGGAATGACCAAGAATATTTTGTTTGAGAAATGACAAAGATTTGGTTAACACTGAGATACCCTTAAGTTCGAGGATATAGGAGAAAAGTTGTCGACAATCACTTTACCTCTACAATTGCTAAAGTTTCTCTTATTAGAACACGGATTCGGAACCAAAGTCCATGGCCGAGCGCTTGAAACATTCATGTCGGGTCACATGATAAAAGTATATGAGTCTGAACCATAATTGCTAAATAAAAGTTTTCGAACCAAGTAGTTCAGACTTGATGGGTCATTATAAATATAATAAAGTGGTGAAGCTATGGTTTAAAGGTCCCAGTAGAGACCATTACTCTCCTATTATGAACAAAATAATGTTCCATTGCATAATACTGGCAAATGGCATGAACAAAATATTTAGTCAATGGGTTCTGAAAATCCTTGATGAGATCCTCGAAGGACTTAAAAATCTTAGTAAGAAAGGAAACAAAATCGCAATATGTATAAAACTCATACCCAATAGTTTTTTTACCTGTAGTAAGTGCATCTCTTGAAAGAGAGAGTATCTCTTTGAAGGAAAATTATCTTGCCAGTCGATCTCTTAATTACACCAAATATCATATGATCCCTAGAAGTGGACAATGACCCATCAAGACCTAAAAGAATGTAATGAGGAACCTGAAGACTAGAAGTGCACCACATAAGCACTTATGAAGTACATCTTCCACCATAAGTTAGTGGAATAGCGGTTTCCTCTAGTACTATGAAGGTGTGGCATACATTGGTGATATTGACAATTAACCCCTTAAATGATAAAATTAGAATTGGTTATATTTTACACTAGAGTGGTACAACTATACATTATAGTTATATAGAACAGACTATTCGTTGTAACTTTAACCATCCAGAGATAATTACAAAATATTAAGACCCTGAAAAGTTTTGATAAATCTTATTCGAAAGGTATATAACTTTGTAACTAGTATTACCCCTTATCCTCTGTAAGGATAATCTACTTGTGTTGTGCAATCGAATAGTAGTATTTGATAAGTTAAGCATGTTATGCCCGAATAGTATTTGTCTTAAATCTCCAGATGAGTAATAGGATATTTTGGATGTAAGACTTTGCATTGCAGTAATCTAGTTGATTTGATCACAATATACTTGCTTACATTCATTTTTGAAAAATGTATGAATGCCATTAGAGTAACAAGACTACAACGGAAGTTGTCTTTAGGGGGTGTATATGCTAAACACTGATCATCATACTTGAGATTTTAAAAATCTTAGTCGAGCCTGGAAGGTGTTGATACAATGATTATTGATTAAATTCACCTTGAAGGTTTTACCACTTAACAGTTTAGATCCAGTTGGTCGACAATGCAAAGATCATAGAGATCATGCATAGATCCTGATAATTATTACTAAATCCTAAAGATATTTGTGAAATCTCTATAGTGAAAAATCCCAGAATGGATTTATATTACTTTGTGCTAGTGCAATGTGGGACCCCGGTTTATCAGGCTTGTAATGCTTAACCATCCACTCAGTTCTAGCATCACAAATCAAATAAACTGAGACTCGAGACATGTATACTTCCCAGAAATGCAGTATACACACCTCTTTACAAAAAGTGATGCATCAATTCCATTCATTCACATAGAACCGAAGCAGAACAAACCAGAAGTTAATATAAATAAAGGATAGTTATTACAAAAGAGAGGCCGACCGGCCAAAATCATACAAATAACTAATTAGACAGCGGAAGCAAAATGCCATAAGATGGCGATAAACAAAAGAGCTAATCAGTGTGCCTTTACCCACAAGGCAACTGACCGGACCGCCAAGCTAGCCGTCAAACCCGCAACACATCTCACAAAAGTGAGGCCCTTGGGGCTCACCTTCCTCCTCCGCAACAAATAGTTAAGCAAAGCAAATGAGTACAAAAATTGTACTTCGCAAGACTTACGTGTAGAATAACAGACCTATACATATGCTACATGCAAGCTTATTTGAGTGGAGGCTGTATGTTTCATTTTCAGCATAAAGCAAGTTTTGTTTGCAATAATGTAGTACATTTAAAAGGAAGTTTACAATCGTTTTTATTGTTCAAATAATAGTTTGACAACAATAATAACAATAGATAAATGGCAACAACAATCCTGGAAGTGACTAAACCCATAGTCACCACAACAATAGCATGAATTACCCATTCATACCAACCATGTCAAATTTTAATTAAAAGGTTGTAGTCTAATTCTCACGGGGTGTATCTGAGCGTGTCCATAACCTAAGACGAGGCTATTCGAATAGTTTTATCCTTGCAGGCGTGTACCAATGTACCCACACGTCAGACTGTCTTTTTGCCACATGATTAGCATACTTCCTTTGGTATGCCGGCACAGCTAAATTCTTCGAGATATTTCCAATATTATGTATTAACTACGAGTCGCCCGTATGGATAGACACCCATACGTTGTGTCGGAGTCATCGTAAAGCCTCGGTCAACTGCCCCTCACGGGCAAAGCCTTGGACAACTACGATGCCCCTCAAGGTAGAGAACCTACCAGGAACTCCACCACCGCACACCCAACACAATAACACAGATCCTTTTTCACACAACCCACCTCCTGCGACTCGGAGTTAACACACGCCAAAGTACTCAGTCAAGAGAGGTCCCATATCCCTCTCGTGTGGTTAGCACTCAAATTGCTCAGTACGGTGGCGCAAGTAATTCGGTCCTTGTTGACCTGGGCAAGACATCAAAAAACCCAATAACCCACCATCCAACCACTTGCCCAAGTCTAAATCAATTTTTTATTTTCAGATTTTGATTTTACAAAATAACAAAGCGCAAGTGCTGGACATAAAGGAGTAATAATTAGATGTGTGATCAAGATCATCGACTAAATCGATGATCGCCCATTACTACCAAAACTAAGCATTTCTAAGCAATTTCAAATCGCAATCTACTAAGTGACAAGAGCTCATCCATCGAACTCAAATCACAGCAAATAACCTAGGCTCAGGTAGTAGAGGATAATCAATTCCTACAGATTATGCAACTATAGGATACACTAATCATAATTTAACAACAAAAAAGCAATGTATACATACAAGTTGAAATCAATATATTAGACTTGAAAAATACTGGGAGTAACATGATCAAACTGCTTACCTGGTTGCTGTTTTCAATATGTTACGGAGGATCACTTAGGATATCAATGTGCTCTTCGGAACCTAACAAGAAAGCGAAAAAGAACCGATAAGAACGAAGAAAACACAAAGACTCAACAGCAAACTTTCTCCGAAAGATTTGAAAATTTTACAGCAGCAAGAGCATGATTTATAAGGAATTTAGCAATAAGAACCAATTTATTTGGATTCTTAATGCAAAAGATATGAGCAAAACAAATCTGCTCGGCCTTATAAATCCCAAATGCTACTATTCATTACAACTAAAATCTTCGCAAAAATCTCTGGAGCTAAAATGAGGTTAGAACCATTTTTAGATTAAATTTTAGTTAAAAATATAACTAACAAAATTTGAATCAACCGAAAAGGAATTAAAATGAAAAAGTTATGTGTTTTACAAGTTAATTGTATTTTTCAGCTAACAGATAATCATTTCGGGAAAATTCGAAATTAAAACGACGTGGACGAACTTGGATCGTTGATCTTGGGTCCAACGGTGCAACTCCACGGGACAAGGCGCGCGCGCACGCGGCTCACAAACCCCACCGTTGGATTTTGATCCAACAGCCCTTGTGGATCGAGGCGTTCGGGCGGTCCGAACGTTCGCACGAACCAGAACCGTTGATCTTGGATCCAACGGTCCACGCGGATCGAACCGTTCGGACGGTCCGAACGTTTACTCGAATCGGGACCGTTGATCTCGGATCCAACGGTCCACAGATCGCGTTCGAGCGATCCGAACGTTCACGCGAACCAGACCGTTGATCTCGGATCCAACGGTCCATGTGGATCGCAGCGTTCGGGCGGTCCGAACGTTCACTCGAACCTGAGCCATCGATCTAGAATCCTACAATACACATGGATCGACGCGTTCGGATGGTCTGAACGTTCACGCGATCCTGGGCTGTTGATCTAAAGATCGACGGTCCACAGAGAACGATGTTCCAAAGCTCGCGCCCAGTTTTGTCCGACAAAACCGACGGCGAAAGGAGGCTCACCGCCGGCGACTCTGGTCACAGCGGTGCGAGCTAAGGCCCAAAATGGATCCGCAATAGTTTTGCGCACACAATGGGACCATAAACTACGGCAGCGACGGTCTAGAACGCAAGCAAGCCGGAGTATACAGAGGTGACAAAAATGGCCGAAAAACGAAAAATACAAAGAAGCTCCGCTGCGGTCCAAGTAAGCGAGTGCCAAGCAACTAGGGGACTAAAGTGGAGCTACCTGAGCAAGGGAGAGGCACAGAGAAAGGTTGGAACTGCTCCGGCGCTGAGGAAGAAGAAAGGGGATGAACTTCGGCCGAAACAGAGAAAATCCAAATTCAACCAAGCCCTGAGAAAGATAAGTGAAATTAAGTGAGGGTTAAGCTCAAGAGAGTAAAGAGGGAGCAGAGGGAGCAAGAATTGGAGAGTGAGAGCCACTGAGGTACCGCCTTCACCGAAAGCTTGAAGCTCGGCAATGGCGGCCGAAGTGTTTTCGGGTGAATCAAGCTCAAACAAGCACTGAGGTGCTAGCTAGAGTTGTGGAAATACTAAAGGAAGCCAAGAGAGGAAACAATGGAGCTTAAATAGAGAAAATGGCAGAGAGCAACGACAACAATCCCCCTCGGGTCAAACTTGCCATGAGAGCTCTGAGAGTGATGGGAGCAGTTGAGCTATGGACATTTGAGGGCGGTGCACGACGGGCATTTAATGCGAGCAGAAGGAGCCGTTTAAAGGTGATCACCGAGGTGACCCTACGTTGCTCTAGGTCCCGCACACGCCATGGCTCTGTCACAGCTGCAACGTTCGCTCAGATGCGAGGAAGGAGACGACGCGGCCACCGTTGGTCCAAAATCGAACGGTTCAAATGAACGGGATGATCGGCCGGTCCGAACGTTCATTTCAATTCAGGCCGTTATCTCCAAATCGGATGGTTCAAATGAACGGGACGATCGGCCGGTCCGAACGTTCACTTCAATCCAGGCCGTTGATCTAGATCCCACGGCTCACACTACGCGATACGTTCGGGCGGTCCGAACGTTCACTTCAATCCAGGCCGTTATCTCCAAATCGGACGGTTCCCCTGTGATTGAATCGGCAACGCTCCGCGCCAACCGTGGATCGTGCGATGACGATCCGACGGCCCACAGCGCTCGCGCTCGAACGACCGCGGCGGTGCTGTTAGTTGATTGAACCAAGTCACTTGGCTCGAGCCCGAGTCCGACTCGCGCCCAAGGAATAGTGAAAACCAACTAGGGTTTGAATTAAACAGCTGATTTATGGAGGATTTGTTTGAGGTAGAAAACTAGCTCCAAAAATTATAAAATTTTAACTGGAGGTTACTGACTTTCGGATTAACCTTACATAAAATTTTCAGATATTTTCATGGACTGCATTCTTCTCAAGAAATTTCCAGGAGGTTAGAGTTAGGGTTTGAACAAGGTTTGACTTGGTTTGACTTGCCTCCAAAAATTATCAAATAATTTTTAAAAATCATGAAATAATTCAGAGGTGTCACAAGTCATCCCTAGAGCTCAGGAAAAATATGTACATGGGTTTGGCACAAGATCTTTGCCAAGGAGGTTTTTGACTAGAGTTATTTGAGGATTTTGATTTTTGATTTCCATAGTTCCTTTACAAGAATTACAGAAATGCTCAAGGACTTCAAGATGTAAGAAAAGTTTTAATTTCTACTCATTTTCTTACATTTGAAACAAGGACTTAGAATTGGGATGTTACATGCAAACAACTCTTGGCGGTCATCTAAGCAGACCTTGGTAGCTGCTTCTACCAACCATGTAGAGATTATAGCGCTATATGAAGCCTCACTTGAATATGTTTAGCTCAGACGTGTGATTAACCACATTTAGAAGTACTGTGGCATTAATACCATCAATGTACCCCCTCAATTATCTACGAAGATAATGCTGCTTTTATTACCCAAATTCAAACAGGTTATGTCAAGAGCAACATCACGAAACACATTGCTCCTAAATGTTTTATCCTTATTGTTGGACCGAAAAGGCGACTAGAGGGGGTGAATAGGAGCACACTGACTTTTTCACAAAGAATGGATTCAATCCAATTTCACTCCAATAGCTATGAGAGCTATGAAGATCTATATACCAGTACAGCGGAAAACTAGTATTGAATCCAAACTTATATCCCCAAAGCAAAAGAGCAAAACAGAACCAAAACCAAAGGGCGGTCAGACCGGCGTATTGCTAGCGGTCTGACCGACAAAGGTGACCGATCGGCCGAAGCGAGGCGGTCGGACCGATTACATCCAGAGGCACTGCCTTCGGTTGAAACCAAAATGAAACACGATCTAACTTTTGATATATCCAATCAAACTCGACCAAACTTGGAACACACCTCCCTAAGGATATCTGGGAACTATTCCAAGTGACGATCGAGTGGATCCATATCAAAGTTTGTATCTTTTTCAAGTTGAAAGCAGATTGGTTCAAAACCGAGCAAAACACGAAATATGATTTAAGGACTTTCTCGTGGGTGATTGATGATCTAGATGATCTTAGATAGGTTCCCACATGCCATAGCAAGTTAGTTCAAGACAGTAAGGCAATCAAAAACTCGGAAATCAAAGAAACACCTCAAATACTCAAATAGAGAGAAAGAAGGCAAATGAACTCATCTTAGAGAGAACTCTTCTTTGGATTGATTTGATAACGTATCGATTACAGCCAATCATACAGATACGCATGGACACAAGATCAAAACATCTCTCTCTCTCTAGAACCCTAACCTTCACTAAACCTTCCCTAAGCACCTAAGCCAAAACTAGGGTTTCAAGCATAAAAAGGGTTGAAGGGGTGCAGCCACCTCCCTCCTCTATTTATAGTGGAGACTTAGACCTTCTAGAAGAGTAACCCAAATGGGCTCCCGTTAAGGCCCAAAACAAACGGGTCACACACGCACGCTTCTCGAAGCGTCGTCTTCATGTCCTCTTGACCTACTCCGCTTCTCCACGCCATCTTGCGCCGCGGGTCGTCAAAAGGTCACCAAGCTGGTATTTGGTATAATTACCAACATACCCCTTCTCGATCTTTTCGCAAAGACCGAGTTCCATCTTTGTGAAGCACCTCCCATGCTTCGCCATGTGTAGGTTGATCAATGGCTCTCATCATGTCGGCAAGTCTCTCCCATCCGGCTCCCACCAGAACCACTATGGCACTTGCACCGACCCCCGCGCCGCTTGATCCAACCAGTCGCACCGAACTACCCGTTCGGTCATCATTGTCCATTCAGTGCCATGCTTGACTCCATTGACTTCACCCGGCATACCCGATCGTTCTGGACCTCAGCTCTCCAAGCTTAGTCCCGATCATCCTCGTCGTTGACCGTCATTGACCACCAAGCAACCTGCACAACAATAGACAAGCAAATCGAAACCGGGAATAAGTTCTTCACAACTTAACCCACGTTAGTCAAAACATGCATCATGCAACACATATGCACTGAAACTCATGACTTTGACCTAACCAACGAACAACGCCGCCATGACGGGCGACGTTCAAGTAACAACCGGTCAGACCGCCCCTCAGGGCCGGTCTCACCGCCGGCCTTGCCGGTCGGACCGCCAGCCATAGGCCGGTCCGACCGCCCGAAAGGACTTAGCCAATTTTCAACCCCTGAAAATCCGAAACCTACTGGAAACTTTAAACCAATAGAACTTTTTACTGGAGACTCCAAAAATTATGGGACCAAGAGCAATGGGATCCCCTCACTTGCCTACACCCTCTATTTTTGGCCCAGCCTGTTTTGACCACTTTTGATCACCGCCGGTCCGACCGCCGCACATGGCCGGTCCGACCGATTTGGGACCGGTCGGACGGCCATGCTATGGCCGGTCGGACCGCCCTATCGAAAAGTCGAACAGAATGAAACTTTGTCGAAAACCGTGAAGCGACAAACCGTTAACGCCATTGCCAATTGTCACATCATCCTAAGATCTGGAGCATATCCCCATGATATCCACAATCTCCCCCTTGATGAACACATTGGCAATTATCCAGAAAATGTAATTTGGAGGTTTGAAAAGTAAAATACTTTCGTTTTCGCACAAAGGCACAACTTGGTCCATAAGCAAGAGAAAGCAATGGAAATGACCAAGCTGGCATCAGAATAGCATAGGAATGTGAGATAATGCAAAAGAAAGCATAAAAACTTTGATTTTCAGTAAAAAGTCAAAAATCACATTTAAGGTCCATATGAAAGAACAATTGTTCAATTGACCTTTGATCATTGTGAGGAGTAATAAATGCAATTCAAGTTCAGAAGAGTCAATAAGACGATAAGAATGCAATTCAAGAACTCCCCCTCACTATGATCCTCGGATTTCAGAAAATTTCAAATTTTCCAACTTTCTCCCCTTTGTATAATCTTCTCCCCAACATTGAAATATCTTCTCCCCCTTTGACAATGGAGTCATCAAGGAATCACGCCTTCCTCTCATCCAGAGATAACAATTGCAGAATGAAGAAAGAAGCAAAAAGAAGAAGTATGCATGAAGTGCAATGGAGTGTATTTTTCAATTTTTTATTACAAGAAGCTTTGGAGATTACCCAAAAGAACTAGCTAGCATTTCTAATATTGCACAAACAACATATCAAGCCTGACAGTGCTAGCAAGATCATGGTAAGACATATATATCAAAGCTAAGCACAAATTCTCAAAATAAAAGCAATAGATTTGGTCAATTTAAGCAAAGCTTCAAATTCAGCAAGTTCATCAACAGGGATCCTAAAATGAAATTGGCCATGTCAAAATGTCAAAGTGAGATCAAAAATCTAACAAAGACCACATTAAGAGTCAATCAGGTCTTGTATTGAATCATTTTGCTCAGTATTTCTCAAAAGCCCATTTGTCAACAGTTTTCACATATGCATTGAATATTGAAGTTGACTAATGATCTAACTTAGTGACAAGATCCTGGACTAGGAGCCATCCACAAACTCATCCTAAGCTTCGATCAGAAGTTGATTAAAGGTATATCTTAGTAAAGAAGATCCTGGACTAGGAGCCATCCACAAACTCTTTCTAAGCTTCTACCAGGGCGACAAATCTTGAGGTTCATGTCATTTCTGACAAGCAGTCCCCATGAGATCGTCTGGTTCATCAAACTATCTCCAAGTTCATGTCTTTGACAAGCAGTCTCGTAAGAATAGTTTGGCACAATTTAAGCATAAGACAATCTTGATTTTTCATTTTTCACATGAGCAGTTTTAGAATCTCAAGAACACAAAAGCTCAAGTAATGGTCAATTTTAGATCAAAGAGCTAACAAGGCAATTCTGACAGGGTCAATGTCACAAGAGGAGCACTAATTGCGCAACTCGCTAAAACATCCACAAATTGCAATTTCTTAGTTCGAGTTGTTTTAAAGTTCTAGCTCATATAGCAAAGACTTAGCTACACATGTAAAAGCATGATAATTCTAGCAAGTCAAAGAACTGGACATGGCATTGAGCAAAAATTAAAATACTAAAGCTCCAAAGGGTAATAAGCAAAGCTTCATCAATTTTAAAAGATAAGCAGAAAAACTTATATTACAAAGCATTTTTTTTTGGATTTTTCATACCACTTGATGTATTTTTCATATGAATGCAATATGATACAATGAGATGCAATAAAAAGCCTAAAAACCTAAAAAGTTCAAAAAGATCAATAAGTTCAGAGAAAGAACAATAAAAGATCAAAAGAACAAGGTAAGATCAGAAAAGATCGAACTCCCCCTCAAACCAACCCATAGGGATAAATTACCCCTAACTCGCTTCTCAAGGTGGCAAACCTAGTTGGGTCTAAAGGTTTGGTGAGGATATCGGCCAGTTGAGCTTCGGACTCCACGAAGTGTAGCACAATATCACCCTTCTCGACATGGTCTCTAAGGAAGTGATAGCGAATGTCTATGTGCTTGGTTCTAGAGTGTTGCACAGGGTTCTTAGCAATGTTAATAGGAGAAGTGTTATCACAGAAAAGAGGAACACTAGCAAAATTTAACCCATAGTCCTTAAGAGTGGATACCATCCACAAAATCGACTCTGACAACTAGCAAGACTACATATTGATCTCGTGATGGATTGTGCAACATGGGTGCTTCCTAGAAGACCAAGAGACAAGAGAAGTGCCTAGGAAGTGACAAGTGCCCGAGGTACTCTTCCTATCAAGCCGACAGCGACCCATAAAATCGAATCGAAAACCCCGAATTGACAACGAAGAAGAGCAGGAGTATCAAATGCCATACTGGAGGGTAGAGTGTAAATATCTGAATATGCGTTTAACAGCTTGGCGATGGGAAGTTCTCGGAGACACCTGAAACCTTGCGCAGAGGCAGACTGTGAAGTGGATGTCCGGTCTTGAGGCCGTCAGTGCGGGAGGAGCCGATCATGCTGCGGTACTCGCATTGATCCACGGCTTCTCCTTCCTCATCGGATCCAGCGATCGAAATCGCCATGGGAGTGGCGATCGGTTTGCGATACCCATGTCGAGCGTTTGGCGGATCCTTAGTATACGCCGTCGATGGATGAAGATCCCTTCCTTACATTGCTTGATTTGAAGCCACGAAGTAATTGAGCTCTCCCCTCATGCTCATCTCAAATTCCCTGGACATAGTCTCAGAAAAGCTGGAAACAAGAGCATGAGAAGAACCACCAAAGATAATATCATCAACGTAAATCTGAGCAAGTAAGAAATCATTGCCATGCTTAAGAATGAACAAGGTCTTGTCTACCTTTCCCATCTCAAAATCATTCTTAAGCAAGAAGGTCTTAAGTCTATCATACCAGGCTCTAAGGGCTTGTTTAAGACCATACAAGGCTTTGGATAGCTTGAAGACATGATGTGGGTTTTTGGGATTCTCAAAGCCTGGGGGTTGCCTAACATAAACCTCCTCCTCTATGAAACCATTCAGAAAGGCACTCTTAACATCCATCTGATATAATCTAAAGCCCTTAGAGGCAGCAAATGCAAGAAGAATGCGAATAGCTTCTAGTCTAGCAACAGGAGCAAGGGTCTCATCAAAATCTAACCCCTCAACCTGGCTAAAACCCTGAGCTACTAACCTAGCCTTGTTTCTAACCACAGAACCAACCTCATTTTGTTTGTTTTTGAAAACCCAGCGGGTTCCTATAACATTATGACCACTAGGAGGTTCTACTAGGTTCCAGACTTTATTTCTTTCAAAATTTTCTAACTCCTCATGCATGGCATTGACCCAACTAGCATCAGATAAAGCATGTGATATATCTTTGGGTTCAAAAGGCGCTACAAATGCAGTGAGAGAAAAGACTCGGATCATGATACAGGCGAGTGACTCGCTCATGGAGACTACCAATCATCTGATCCGATGGGTGTTGCTTCTGGATGTGCAAAGGAGCGCTTGGGGGAGATAGTATCTCCTTAACCTCCGCAGTGCTGGCGATGAAGAAGATCTGCGAGAGCCTCAATTGGAGGTGAAGCGATCGTAGCGAGTTACGGAGTGGAATCGAGCATTAGCGGCAGGTGGAGGAGCATCATCAATTTCATCCTCATATTCATCAACAAATATGCTCTCTGTCACCTGTAAGTCACCTGAAATATCGGATCTAGCTGCTGGGCTAGTCTCATCAAAAGTGACATTCCATATCTCCTGGACAATGTTAGTTTCAACATTAAAAACCCGAAAACCCCTCGAATGAGCAGGATAACCTAGAAATAAACCATCACAAGTTCTTGATTCAAATTTATCTAGGTTCCTGTCTTGAGAATAAAACACTTCGATCCAAAGACTCGAAAGTGCGGCGAGGTTTTTACGCCAAAGCGAAGCTCATAAAGTCTTACCCAAAGACGGTCTCAGAAAGACACGATTTGAAATATGGCAAGCTGTAGCAATAGCTTCGGCCCAAAACCTCCTCGGTGTGTTATACTCATCTAGCATCGTCCTAGCCATCGAGACTAAGGTCCTATTCTTTCTTTCCACAACGCCAATTTATTGAGGGACGTGTGGAGAAGAGAACTGATGCTCAATGCCGCACTCAGCACAAAAAGAGGCAAAAGAGGCATTCTTGAACTCCGTGCCATTGTCACTGTGGATTGCTCTCAAGGCACTAGGAAGTTCAGAAGACAAACGAAGAATAAGATCATGATAATGATCAAAGACCTCATCCTTCGAAGCAAGAAAGAACACCCAGGAATATCTCGAAAAATCATCGACTATGACAAGAATGTACCAATTGCCACCGGTGGCCGAACCCTAGCGGGACCAGCGGTATCCATATGAAGCAAGCTGTCCGGTCCGTCGGTCATGACCATAGTCAATGAAGGATGTGGCGGCAACCTGCTTGCCATGCCTACAGGGAGCACATACAGCATCTTTGATAGCTTTGAGTTTAGGCAAACCTCTCATGAGATTAAGGCCGCTAACTCGTGTCAGATGATCAAAACCAATGTGCCCCAAGCGTCGGTGCCAAAGCCAGATATCAGAAGTGGATACAACTAAGCACTTGAGAGATCCGCAAGAGATTGAAAAAATCAGCTCAAATATTCTACCAACTCTAGAAATTCCAAAACGAGCTCACCAAGAGAATCAAGCACCGACAAGCGTTCTTCTTAAATCTAGTCTCATAGCCATCATCGAGAAGTCGTGAGAGACGAAAGGAGATTGTACCTTAGCTTGGACACGAGGCGACATCCTTGAGAATGAACTTGTCGTTCACCACGATCGATCCAGTTCCTTGATCCGCCCTTGTGAATCATCTCGAAGGTGATGAAATCATCACCGTCGCCGCGTGAAGGAAGTGAACCATCTTGAGTCTCGGTCATGTGGCGTGAGCAGTACCGAGTCGGCGAGCCACGTGTTCTTCCTCCTTCCGGACGATCACGAAAATCAAGGCACAAAAGATCGATGTGTCTCAATACTAGGGTTAGTTAAAATAGACTTGGGAACCCGATCTTGAGACACCGTCTGCAGTAGTATGCAAAGCGAAATGAGTGTCCTTGATCCTAGTTGAAGTCCTATCATGAGCAATGGTTACAAACACATGAGATGCATTACGTCTAGGAACATAACCATGTTTCACATAAGCTCTAGGTTGATGAAATAAAGTTCTAGCATGATTAGCATTTTTCAACCTCATGTGAACTCAACTAAATGTCCACTCTTCTACTTAATAGGTGCGGTGGTATTTTGTACCACCGGGAGAAGCACCTTTGACTTAAAGAAGGTTGGACAAAACCTGCGAGTTTGAAAGCAATTTTTGCAGTTGGGTTTTGAATTCAACTAAGCCATTTTCCAAGACCTAAATGACCTTAGTCTTGGATTTGTTCAGGCGAGTTGTATCCTAAACCTTGCTTCTTAGAAGGAGTTCTAGACTTGTCAAGAATCATGTTTAATTGTTTTTCTCCACTAGAGAATTTTTGCAGTGTGTTCTCTAGATAAACATTATCTTTCCTAAGATCAACACATGATTGACAAATTTTAGGTATATTAACCTTTGCAAGCCTCTCCTTATAATTAGCAATTTCAAGCTTAAGAGCAGGACATAAAGAACAAGTAGCGAATTATCTGTCCTTAAGCTTGGCATATTTCTCTCTAGTTTGCTTTTAAAATGTCTTTAATTTCACGTTCACGTTCTAAGCAGAGAGAGCAAGAGCGAGACTCTACTGGTTCAGAAACATCCAACTTGCTAGACTCTAAGCATTTAAGACATGGAGTAGATTTGACCTCAACTAGCTCAGTTCTAGCATTTCCAAGTTGATGCAAAGCAGTATCAAGAGCAGATTGCAGTTTAGACAGTTCGGAGTGCAAAACATGGCAAGAAGAACATTCATCAACATCTAGACTCTTAGCATTCACAAGTTCTAATGTCAAATTTTCAACTTGTGACTCTAGATCCTTGTTCTTAACCATGATGAACTTTAAAGCCTTATCCTGACTAAGTAATTGCTCATACATATTCTCGCATCTAGCAGAAAGGACATCATAAGATAGAGATACCTCATCATCATCATCGGCGTCGACGAGTCGACCATGAAGCACATGCCTGAAATCCTTGGTCTTCCCTTTCTTGTCTTTGGATGGCTCCTCCTCCTCCTTGTCCTCCTCGCTCCCGAGTCCACATCACTCAAGTTGATCTCCAAAGCGGCAAGGACCCGGTGGCGACCTTCATCGACTTAGCGATATCAAACTTTGATTTGTTCCTTGAGGCTTCTTCAAGTGGCTTTCCTCCTTATGGTTACCCTTACCCTTGACTTGGGGCGATTAGCGAATATGGTAAAGCTCACCACACTCGTAGCAAGTCACGGGGCCACCTCTCTTTTGATTCTCATATTGTTGTAAGCCCGTGTGGCTTTCTTGACTATGAGGGCTAGCTCGGGCTCGGAAGACTCTCAAAATCCTCTTCTGAATTGTAGATAAACAAGCAAGAGAGAAACCGAAGAGGACTCGGAAGAAACATCAAAAGCTCTTGAAAGAGGATCACTATCAAAGCCATCTTGTCCTTCTTAGGAAGACTACCTCTCTTGATCTCATGAGTCTTGAGCTTACTATAAAACAGCTCCAAGGTGAGAGTAGAGATCGGCGTTCTCCTCTATGGCGTAGCCTTCATCTCCCACTCCTTGGTGTTAATTGCGGCCAAGAGGTGAGTGGCATTCTCATTGGGAGTACTCAATGTCAACGACTTTCATCGATTGACAACCTTGTTGAAGCGAGTAAAACGTCATCGATGCTCTCGCCGGGGCGCATCTCGAATTTGTTGTACTCTCGCTTATAGACCGTCTGGCGCACTTGTTTAATCCGGGGCGATCCCTCATGGTAAGTTTCGAGGTGTGCCAAATTTCATGTCTTGATCGTAAGATTGCAAATCTGTCATACTCTTGTCTACCAAGCCCGGCATATAGGAGGTTCTTTGCCTTGTTGTTGTTAGCCAAAGTATTGCGAAGCTTACGTGGCAATCTCGAGCAAAATGGCGGAGCTCGAACAACCTCCCATATAGCTTGTCCTTCGCTCTCAAGGAAGACTGCATGCGATTCTTCCAATAGGCATAGTCGAGCCCATTGAAGACATGCGGCTTTGTCGAGTACTTATCCATCGCCAAGTTCAGTGACCGGTTAAGATCAAGATTGAACTAACCGGGCTCTGATACCACTTGTTGGACCGAAAAGGTGACTAGAGGGGGGGTGAATAGGAGCACACTGACTTTTTCACAAAGAATGGATTCAATCTAATTTCACTCCAATAGCTATGAGAGCTATGAAGATCTATATACGATCTGTGAAAAAACTAGTATTGAATCCAAACTTATATCCCCAAAGCAAAAGAGCAAAACAGAACCAAAACCAAAGGGCGGTCAGACCGGCGTATTGCTAGCGGTCTGACCGGCAAAGGTGACCGATCGACCAAACCGAGGGGCGGTCGACCGATTCGTCGAGGCACTGCTTCGATTTGAAACCAAAACGAAACACGATCTAACTTTTGATATATCCAATCAAACTCGACCAAACTTGGAACACACCTCCCTAAGGATATCTTGGGACTATTCCAAGTGACGATCGAGTGGATCCATATCAAAGTTTGGATCTTTTTCAAGTTGAAAGCAGATTGGTT
This sequence comes from Hsuehochloa calcarea, assembly GCA_036346395.1. Taxonomy (NCBI): domain Eukaryota; kingdom Viridiplantae; phylum Streptophyta; class Magnoliopsida; order Poales; family Poaceae; genus Hsuehochloa; species Hsuehochloa calcarea. The sequence goes on along the minus strand of JAYEVG010000083.1, from coordinate 87,002 downwards.
CAAAACCGAGCAAAACACGAAATATGATTTAAGGACTTGCTCGTGGGTGATTGATGATCTAGATGATCTTAGATAGGTTCCCACATGCCATAGCAAGTTAGATCAAGACAGTAAGGCAATCAAAAACTCAGAAATCAAAGAAACACCTCAAATACTCAAATAGAGAGAAAGAAGGCAAATGAACTCATCTTAGAGAGAACTCTTCTTTGGATTGATTTGATAACGTATCGATTACAGCCAATCATACAAATACGCATGGACACAAGATCAAAACATCTCTCTCTCTCTAGAACCCTAACCTCCACTAAACCTTCCCTAAGCACCTAACCCAAAACTAGGGTTTCAAGCATAAAAAGGGTTGAAGGGGTGCAGCCACCTCCCTCCTCTATTTATAGTGGAGACTTAGACCTTCTAGAAGAGTTACCCAAATGGGCTCCCGTTGAGGCCCAAAACAAACGGGTCACATACGCACGCTTCTCGAAGCGTCGTCTTCATCTCCTCTTGACCTACTCCGCTTCTCCATGCCATCTTGCGCCGCGGGTCGTCAAAAGGTCACCAAGGCGGTATTTGGTATAATTACCAACATACCCCTTCTCGATCTTTTCGCAAAGACCGAGTTCCATCTTTGTGAAGCACCTCCCATGCTTCGCCACGTGTAGGTTGATCAATGGCTCTCATCATGTCGGTAAGTCTCTCCCATCCGGCTCCCACCAGAACCACCATGGTACTTGCACCGACCCCCACGCCGCTTGATCAACGATCGCACCGAATCGCCTGTTCGGTCATCATTGTCCGATACATGCCATGCTTGACTCCATTGACTTCACCCGGCATACCGATCGTTACGGACCTCAGCTCTCCAAGCTTAGTCCCGATCATCCTTGTCGTTGACTGTCGTTGACCACCAAGCAACCTGCACAACAATAGACAAGTAAATCAAAACCGGGAACAAGTTCTTCACAACTTGACCCACGTTAGTCAAAACATGCATCATGCAACACATATGCACTGAAACTCATGACTTTGACCTAACCAACGAACAACGCCGCCACGACGGGCGATGTTCAAGTAACAACCGGTCGAGCCGCCCCTCGGGGCGGTCGACCGCCCGGCCTTGGTCGGACGGCTCAGCCTTGCCGGTCGGACCGTCAGCCATAGGCCGGTCCGACCGCCCGAAAGGACTTAGCCAATTTTCAACCCTTGAAAATCCGAAACCTACTGGAAACTTTAAACCAATAGAACTTTTTACTGGAGACTCCAAAAATTATGGGACCAAGAGCAATGGGATCCCCTCACTTGCCTACACCCTCTATTTTTGGCCCAGCCCGTTTTGACCACTTTTGATCACCGTCGGTCCGACCGCCGCACATGGCCGGTCCGACCGATTTGGGACCGGTCGGACCGCCATGCTATGGCCGGTCGGACCGCCCCTGTCCAGAAAGTCTGAACAGAACTGAAACTTTGTCGAAAACACGTGAAACGACAAACCGTTAACGCCATTGCCAATTGTCACATCATCCTAAGATCTGGAGCATATCCCCATGATATCCACACTTATAAAATCCAGAAGAATAGTGAGGTAAAGATCCTGCAAACAAAGTTTTGTGAAAATCCAGTTGATTTATTCAATAAGTCTCTATCTGCATCCAATTTTCCAAAGATGCATTCATGGCATTGGAATAAGACATATTTAAAGAGTTACAGAGTTCAAGGGGAGTAAATCCCTAAATCATAACCCTTATCAAATCCAGAGAATTTATAAAAAATCTTGAAGATTGAACCCCGAAGATTAAAAATTGTACTCTTTTCCTTAGTGAGTTTTCTAGAAGTTTCCTCACATGAAGGTTTTTAATGAGACGACAAGTGCAATGCAAATTAACATGTGCTATGTAATATTTTCTCCATTCCTTTTCCCACTGGGTTTTTGGAAGGAGTTTTTGACGAGACATATGCGCAGCGTAGTATTTGCCCAGGGGGAGTGTTATGAAACCTAGGGTTTTATAGGCAATTACCAAAATACCCCCTAGAAGGGGTCCACCCACGTAGTCTATAAATATGGCTTGTAAAGAGAGGATTGATGAATGAAAAGATCTCTACCTCTATTCTCTGTGTCTCCCTTTGTATCCATGTCTCCTATGTGATTGCTCGTGTATGGATTGATCTACGCCAATATCATCTTGACTACCACCATTTTTCAGCACAAAGGTCCACGAGATACGAAGGTGTACATATTACACTTCTTATGGGATGTGGAATCGCCACCTCCCAAGCCCTCCACGTCCCCTCTTTGTGTTTTTTGGTCAATCGTGCGCAGGCACGTGCGATTCGGTTCTACTCATTTGATCACAGCTAGCAGCACCATCGGCCTCTTTAGCCAAATGAACCATCCCGACTATTCCCGTCCCTTCCCCTCCATCGACTCCGTCCCTGTCGTCGTTCCTCTTCCCTTCCCCCACTTGCCACGGTAAGGTCGAGGAGGCCGACTACAGGGGGGTGAATAGACGGTTTTAAAATCTTCTTTGACTAAAACTGATTTTTAATGCGGAAGCTAATAACAATATGGTTTTGCACAATTAAATCCTAAATCAACTAGTCTTTACTAAGTGCACCAACAACATAATACTATTGATAATGATATCAATCATACAAAGACATGTAAGCAATTTAATATAGGGAATATAAATTGCACAAAGTAAAGCACAAGAAGAACAAACCACAAGGACACAATGATGTTTTACCATGGTGTTCGGAGACCTGCCGGTCTCCCCTAATCCACGTTGAGGTAAGCCCAAATTAATTGAACTGATTCCACGAATTAAATCAAACACCTCCGAGATAAGTCCAACCACTATTTTATTTTTATATATTTTATTATTACATCCGAACGATCCTAATTAATGTTTGGGATAAGATTTGGATACGCTGACTACCGCTCTTCCTATATGGATATTCAGCAAACATACGCAACTCTTTCCTATGGTGATAGAAGACTCTAGATTTGTTGATTTTGGACTTTTATGTTATAAGATCTGAAATTATATGTGCTCAATCTTAACAGTGTATTGAGAGTTGAGACCTGTGCTATTTCTTAATCTCCTTTGGACCTGTTTCGAGTGATAATTAACAATGACATCTGTTTTTTTAGTATCCTTCTAAGAAAGTAGAAGCATGCAAAACAAGTCTGGCAGGCAGTCTACAGAATTAATAGGTGATTGGCCAAAGATGAGGAGCCATACCTCGAATTATGTCTTTTTTTAGGAAAAGGAGTCCAAGTTGAATGGCTTCGGCTTTCTAACCGGTCAGGAATTAATTCCATACGCACGGGATTCTTGCATTTTGATTTGGGAAAAGTCTTCTTTACGGATTTGCTATATTCATACGTACTCAAAACATATTGTGTTTCGAGACGTAGATCGATAGGGCGTAGTCTTACTTTGACTACTTCGTATGCCACAAAAGGATTGTGCCATCTGACACTACTAATTTTGGTATGGAAAGCCAATTAATATGTTAATCGATCTATAACACTACTGATTTTGCTATGGAAAGCCAATTAATATTTTACGCAGTCTCACGACAAACACGCGACCAATGTCCTTAATGCTACATTTGTAGCAACTTTAGTCCTGCTGACATAGGGTTTCTCATCGCGCTTCTTTTGTTCGCCCTTCTTGGCTTGAGCATTCAGTTTAGTTTTGCGGCCCATGACCTTAACCTTCTTGTCTCTTTCCTTTGAGTGAGGCTTCCTCACCTTCTAGCTGTTTGCATTGACTTCGTGGCCAACATTTCTACTAGGCAGCTGTGAGATGTAGTTCTTTCTAAGAACGTCATCTTAAGCTTCCGCAACTAGCATGATGTCAATCAGTTCGGCATACTCCTCGTACTCATTCTGACGATAGTTGTGTACGAATTTCACCGCGTTTGGGTGAAAAGTAGAGAGAGTTTTCTCGATCTTCTACTCATCCGTGGTTACCTTACCACAGAGTTGAAGACTTGTACAAATTCTGTGCAATGCAGAATCGTACCCCCCCCACGGTCTTGTAGTCAGTAAAACATAGTCGGTTCCATTCCTGCTTTACCCGAGGAAGAATGGTGCTTCAGCTTCTCGAGCTGTTTTTTCAGCGCGGTCCATAAAGCTAATGCGTTCTTTTCTGCCATATACTTATTCTTGAGCGTCAGGCAGAGATAGTGTCTAATGAAATGAAGTGCTTGATCATTCTACTCAGTAGTTGGAGTGGCATCCTTCAAGGTGTCAAGTAAAATAGCAGCATAGAGCTTCTTGGCTCCAATTACGATTTCGACACCTGATGCCCAAGTTAGGTAATTATGTCCATGCTGGGCCTGCTCCTCGAACTCCCGATTCATAATGCCATTCATCTGCATATTCATGCAAATATTTTATAAGATTACTTCTGGTAATTTATATAAAATAGTTGCAAAACTTCTCATAATGTTCCCGTATTTTTCTATGCATTTTTCATGATTTACTGCTATTTTTAGTGATTAAAAGCAATATAAATAATCATAAATAATAAAAAAAAAATAGTAAATATAATACATAAATAAATATTAACAAAGTTAAACATGCTTCAAAAGTTTAAAATTATTCAAAAATTGAATTCCATTGCCCTTTTATGTCGGAAAAAGAACTTTTGGCGAATTTGGCAATTTCCAGGGGTTAAAATGTAAAATTTCAGTTCTGACAAAAAATTTCAGAGCAATTTTCAGAATTCCCGAGGGTATTTATGCAAAAACTGGGATTTTTTTTGTTTTCTCCTATTTTTTTCCCCTGATTTTTCGGCCCTTTTATTTCTCGGGCTCGTTCCGCTGGCCCATCCGACCCATCGGTCGGGTTAAAAATCCCCAGGGGATTTGGGTCCCCCACCCCATCGTTCATGGCGGAAGCGTTGCTGGCGTCACCTGTGCGGGGGCCGTTGAGGCAATGGGTGGTGGCACGGTCATGCGGGACGACGCGATGGTCGTGCTAGGGCCGTTGAGGCGCGGTGTGGAGGTGGGCGGCACCGCGGGCATGTGTGGGCGGCGCCGGCTTCGGGCGACAGCGCGGAGGGGAGCCTGTGCAGGGGCGGCGTGTGAGACCCCGGTTTATCAGGCTTGTAATGCTTAACCATCCACTCGGTCCTAGCATCACAAACAAAATAAACCAAGACTCGAGACATGTATACTTCCCAGAAAAGTAGTATACACACCTCTTTACAACAAGTCATGCATCAATTCCATTCATTCTCATAGAACCGAAGCAAAAGCACAAACCAGAAGATAATCTAGATAAAGGATAGTTATTACAACAGAGAGGCCGACAGGCCAATACATATAAATACAAAAATAAACAGCGGAAGTAAAAGTGCCATAAGATGGCCATAAACAAAAGAGCCAATCAGTGTGCCTTTAACACACAAGGCAATCGACCGGACCGCCAAGCTAGTCGTCGAACCCGCAGCATATTTCACAAAAGTGAGGCCCTTGGGGCTCACCTTCCTCCTCTGCAACAAATAGTTAAGCAAAGCAAATGAATACAAAAATTGTACTCCGCAAGACTTACGTGTAGAATAACAGACCTATACATATGCTACATGCAAGCTTATTTAAGTGGAGACTGTATGTTTCATTTTCGGCACAAAGCAATCTTTATTTGCAATAATGTAGTACATTTAAAAGCACGTTGATAAATCTATTTTTAATGTTCAAATAACAGTAAAGGACAACAATAATAACAATAGATAGAGGACAACAACAATCCTGGAAGTGACTAAACCCATAGTCACCACAACAATAGCATGAATTACCCATTCATACCAACCATGTCAAATTTTAATTTAAAAGGTTGTAGTCTAGTTCTTGCACGACCTTACCAAGCATGTCCATAACCTAGGACGAGGCTATTCGAATAGTTTTATCCCTGCAGGGGTGTACCAATATACCCACACGTTAGACCCCCTTTTTACCACATGATTAGCATACTTCCTTTGGTATGCCGGCACAGCTAAGTCCTTCGAGATATTTCCAATATTATGTATTAACTGCGAGTCGCCCATATGGATAGAAACCCATACGTTGTGTCGGAGTCATCGTAAAGCCTCGGTCAACTACCCATCGCGGGTAAAGCCTTGGACAACTACGATGCCCCTCGAGGTGGAGAGCCTACCCGGAATCTCCACCACCGCACACCCAACACAAGAACACAGATCTTTTTTCACACAACACACACAACCTCCTCCTGCGACTCGGAGATAACACACGCCAAAGTACTCAGTCAAGAGAGGTCCCATATCCCTCTCGTGTGGTTAGCACGCAAAAGCGCTTGGCTTAGTGACACAAGTAACTCGGTCCTTGATGACCTAGGCACCATTCCATTCACACCAACAGATCACACCAATATACCATTGTGCCCAAGTCTAAAATAATTTTATCTTCAGTTTTTGACTTTACAAAGTAACAAAGCACAAGTGTTGGACATAATGGAATAATAAATAGATGTGTGATCAAGATCATCGACTAAATCGATGATCGCCCATTACTACCGAAACTAAGCATTTCTAAGTAATTTCATTTCGCAATCTACTAAGTGACAAGAGCTCATCTAACGAACTCAAATCACAGCAAATAACCTAGGCTCATGGTAGTAGAGGATAATAAATTCCTACAGATTATGCAACTATAAGATACTAACCATAATTTAACACAATATAGCCATGCATACATACAGTTTGCAAATAGTATATTAGGCTTGAAAAATACTGGGATTAATATGATCAAACTGCTTGCCTAGTTGCTGCTATTCAAGATGTTGCGAAGGATCACTAAGGTTATCAATGTGCTCTTCGGAACCTAACGAGAAAGCGAAAAAGAACCGATAAGAACGAAGAAAACAAAAAGACTCAACAGCAAACTTTCTCCAAATGTTTTAAAAATTTTACAGCAGCAAGATCATGAGTTATAAGGAATTTAGCAACAAGAACCAATTGATTTGGATTCTTAATGCAAAAGATATGAGCAAAACAAATCTGCTCAGTCTTACAAATCACAAATGCTACTATTCATTGCAACTAACATCTTAGCAAAAATTTCTAGAGCTATAATGAGGTTAGAAACATTTTTAGATAAAAGTTCAGTTAAAACATAGCCAACAAAATTTGAATCAACCGAAAAGGAATTAAAATGAAATAGTTATGTATTTTACAAGTTAATTGCATTTTTCAGTTAACAAATAATCCTCTCAAGAAAAATCTGAGATTAAAACAACGTGGACGAACTTGGACTGTTGATCTTGGATCCAACGGTCCAAGTCCACGGGTCAGCGCGCGCTCCAGCGGCTCACAACCCCACCGTTGGATTTAGATCCAACGGTCCACGTGGATGGAGACGTTCGGACGGTCCGAACGTTCAAATAGATGTGGACCGTTGATCTAGAGATGGACGGCTCACAACGAAAGAACCTTCGACCGGTTCGAACGTTCACTCGAATCTGAGCCGTAGATTCGAAATCCAATGGCCCACGCGCGCGAAGCACAGCGCGCGCGCGGCTCATTCGTTCACCGTTGGATTTAGATCCAACGGTCCAGGTGGTTCGAGACGTTCGGATGGTCCGAACGTTCACTCGAATCTGATCCATTGATCTAAAATCCTACGGTACACATGGATCGCCGCGGACCATCCGAACGTTCACTCGAATCTGAGCCGTTGATCTAAAATCCTACGGTACACATGGATCGCCGCGTTCGGATGGTCCGAACGTTCACGCGATCGTAGGCCGTTGATCTAAGGATCGACGGTCCACAGTGAACCACATTCAAAGAGCTCGCGTCCAGTTCAACCGACAAAACTCGACGGCGAAAAGAGGCTCACCGCCGGCGACTCTGATCACGGCGGTGCGAGCAAAGGCCCAAAATGGGTCCGCAATAGCTTTGCGCCTACAATGGGACCAAAAATTGCGGCTGCGGTGGTCTAGAACGCCTGCAAGCCGGAGTTTACAGGGGTGACAAAAATGGCCGAAAAATAAAAAAATGCAAAGAAGCTCCGCTGCAGTCCTAGTAAGCGTGTGCCAAGCAACTAGGAACTAATGTGGAGTTACCTGAGCACGGGAAAGACAGAGAAATGTTGGAGCCGCTCCGGTGATGAAAAATGGTGCTTTCGGCCGAAAATAGGGAATCTCCAATTCAGCCAAGCCCTGAGGAAGATAAGCAAAATTGAGCGAGGGTTAAGCTCAAGAGAGTAAAGAGGGAGCAGAGGGAGCAAGAAATGGAGAGGGAGAGCCACTGTGGTACCGCCTTCACCGTACGCTCGAAGCTCGACAATGGCGGCCGAAATGGTTTCGGATGAATGCAGCTCAAACAAACACTGAAGTGCTAGCTAGAGTTGCGGAGATGCTAAAGGAAGCCAAAGGGGAAGCAATGGAGCTTAAATAGAGAAAATGGCAGAGAGCAACGGCAATAAACCCTCTCGGGTCAAACCTGCCATGAGAGCACTTGAGAGCGACGGGAGCAGTTGAGCAATGGACTTTTGAGGGCGGTGCACGATGGGCAATTAATGCGAGCAAAGAGAGCCATTTAAAGGTGGTCATCGAGGTGACCCAACGCTGCACCCTTCTCCTCTGCTTACGCCATAGATCGACTCAAACGCACGCTCAGACTCGAGGAAGGAGACGACTCGTCCACCGTTTGATTGAAATCGGACGGTTAAAATGAACGGGACGATTGGAACGGTCCGAACGTTCACTTCAATCCAGGCCGTTATCTCCACATCGGACGGTTCAAATGAACAGGACGATCGGTCGGTCCGAACGTTCACTTCAATCCAGTCCGTTGATCTAAGATCCAACGACTCTCGTTGATCGAAACGTTCGGATGGTCCGAACGTTCACTCGCATATGAGTCGTTGATCTCAGATCCAACGATCTGCGATGCTCGCGCCTGAGCGACTGTGTCGGTGCAGTTAGTTGATTGAGCCAAGTCAAGTGGCTCGAGCCCGAGTCTGACTCGAACCCAAAGAACAGTGAAAACCAGCTAGGGTTTGAATTAACAGCTGATTTTTGGAGGATTTGCTTAAGGTAGCAAATAAGCTCCAAAAATCATGAGATTTTAACTGGAGGTTGCTGACGGCAGGATAAACCTCACATAAAATTTCCAGAGACTTTTATGCACTCTATTTTTCTCCAGAAATTCCAGAAGGTGTGAATTAGGGTTGGTACAAGCTTTGACTTGGTTTGACTTGCCTCCAAAATTATCAAATAATTTCTAAAAATCATGAAATAATTCAGAGGTGTTACGAAGCCTCCCTAGAACTCAGGAAAAATATTCACAGAGGTTTGGCACAAGATTTTTGCCAAGGAGGTTTTTGATTGGAGTTAATTGAGGATTTTGATTTTGATTTCCATAATTCTTTTACAAGAATTACAGAAATGGTCAAAGACTTCAAGATGCAAGAAAAGTTTTAATTTCTTCTCATTTTCTTACATTTGAAACACAAATCCACATTTGGGATGTTACACGGCGCCGATTTCGAGCGGCGCACGGGCCGACACGATGGAGACGACATCGGATGCGGTCCGACCGGTGGAGGCGCAACTTGGGTTAACGCACGCGATGGGACGGCCGTCTTGGCTGAGTGGCGGCGTGGCACTCCCGTGCGGCGACGTATCCATCCCTTTTTCTCCACTTTTTTTCTCTACTGTGATGCTCCGCCCGTGCAAAGGCGGCACCGACCGGCATTGGCGGCTCCAGGCTAGGTGCAGGTGGCCGGCGACGATATGGCTTTAGGCGGGGTGGTGGACCGGTGGCACTCGTGCAGGAGCAGTGGCGGTGCGATCGTGGGCGATTTTTTTGTTTACTGTTCATTCGAGTACTATGCATACGAGTATTGTTTATCCAATAACTGTTCATCTCAGTATTGTTCATGCAATCCACCGATCGGCTTGGTCGGCGAGTTTAAGCCGCTCACGGTAGATTAGAACGTATTTGCAATCCACAGTGCAGTCATCATCTACTCTTTCATGCAATCTACCGATCGGCATTATGCCGACGACTTTAAGTCAGCTCGCGGTAGATTAAAGCGGATTTGCACCGTGAAAAAATCAATCCTTAAAGACAAATTTGCATAATTGAAAGCAATCTAGAGAAAACAATTAATCTACGAGCGTCATTCTTCGACGGTTACCTTTCGATCCGAGGAGAGTCGATCGTGCTGATAACGTGTTGAGGAACCGTCGCTAGCGAGTTCAGTCCGAGCGTTACCTTGTAAACAAACTCAGAATCGTAAGAACAATTCAAGAAAGCAAGAACAGAATAATAGATTAAACACAGAGATATGAGTGGACTTCTGGTTTCTTTTTATTACTCTTCTGAAAACTGTCGTATAATAGTTGGGATCCCCCCTCCTTTATATAAACTACTGGATGGATGAGAAACCCAACCTGGATCAGAACTCCGGTCTGAGCCCGGTTTGTTAACACGTACAACGGTGTCATTATCAATATTTTCACGTTGCCGTATTTTCCATATCATTTTCTATCAACTGATATTGACTACTGCGTATACTACAAAAGGATTATGTGATCTGACACTATTGATTTTGTCATGGAAAGACAATTAATATGTTAAGTAATCTATATTAGTATCCTGAGGAAGGCTACTGACCAGTCCATGCTTGAAGCTAAGCAATTAGCTGCTTTTGCACTCGGGACACCTGAGTTAACCAGGTTAGTAGTTTTATCATTACATGCTCTTAATGGCCATGTGGTTAACTAATCCACGGATATCATAGTTCCGTACGAAAGATCTTAGGTTATTTATTCTTGTGCTTCGTCCGGTCAAAGTTCCATCTCCATGGGAAGCATTCGATCATACCTTCTGATCTTTTACCAATGGAATATTTTAATACTCAGACGTGTCACACAAAAATCGCACGAGTGGATTCATCATAGATATACTTTCACAGTGTCATGTTTTTGTAAGTTCTACTGTAACAGTCCAAATCCTAAGTTGGATTAATTAAGCATCTAATGTGCATTTGTGAAATTTTAGATTTTTTAAAACTTTTTGTGTAACCCATATATTGAGAATCCTGTAATATTTGAAGGCTAGAATTTAAAACCTAGTACTCATCGTCTCACATTCAAAAGCTCAATTTGAAGTCGGAAAAAAACTAAAAGGATTTCAATTGTGGGAATATTTTAGTTGGATTCTATCTTCTCTATTGTGCATGTTTGATTTCTTCTTAAATTTCTGGAGGTTATTTGGTTCCCTATTTATTTTGCTTGTTCAATCTGGAAATTGAATTTAAAACACAAACTTAATAGATAAATAAAATAAATAGAATTGAAAATTTATAATATAAATCTAAAATCATCATAATTATTCTAAATATATATATAGGAATTAATTAAAGCATGTTTTGAAATTGTCACACATCAAGTAATAATAATCAATATTAAATCGAAGGTCTGAAAGACTGTAATTAAAATTAATTATTTTCATTTCTTGATCCGCATGTATCACAAAAATCATATCATTACGCATGTATTAGTATCATCATTTTTCTTTTTCGGATCAACCGACCGTAGGCGAAACGTCTATGTGTCCCGTCTTTTCCGGTCATCTTTTCCGTCTTTTGTCTCTACTAACTACTTTCGCTTCTCTCCTTCAAATCTCGGATAAAAATTCAAAACCAAGTCATGCATGTAATACCACCGCGATCGTCATCGCATGAGCAACTCAATTATGTAATTTTTTTTTCTCATGCATGGCGGTTCGAGTGAATTCGCAAAAACGAGGAAATAACTCGCAGATAAAATACATGTGTGTCCATTCTTTATTTTTTTTAATTTCTCTCCTCGCAATCACAACCAAAAACCAAAAATCATGCAACGTATGTTATATCGTTGCGATCGTTGTCTCGAGGGCATTCCGTTTCTATAATTGGTTTACGCATGCAAGGTCATTTTGACGACTTAAAAGAATGAGAGGAAAAACTATACTGCTATTCATATTCCAAGCAAACAGGAAATTTAAAGATTTTTTTAGAGCATCATACTATGGATAAATTCCTGAAATTTTTATCTAAGCATCTACCTTATGTACCTCCCCTAAAAATTTCGTAATGTTTGAGATAAGAAACTATGTCTAAAAATTAACTAAACACTCAACTATTTTGCAAATTTTGAAAATACTGTTCATCCGAAAATTGTTTTGCTAGCGCAACACAAGCAGAGCACATCAGCTACCCACTGCCCCCACTGCCAATTGCTTTATTCTTTTCACTGCCATCAGCCCACTGGCACCTACTGCCATCACCAGTTCCCACTGCACAGCTGAATGCATCTTTTCCCCTTGCCATGTCTTGTCCAGCCAAGCAGCCACTCCCCACTGCCTTCTTCCTCCAACAGGATAGCTCATTTCTTCCCCTCTTGAACACAAGCTCTTTGTACATGTTCATTTCTCAATACCTTCTCTCCTTCCAAATACAACCAAGGACCAAGAATCAAGCTACGCATGTCGCGCCATCGCATTCCTCGTCGCTAGAGCTTCCCATCCATGTGTTTAGATTTTGCATGGCTCAGCAGCTTTGCCGAGTGCCGGTGGCACTCGGCAAAGGCTTTGCCGAGTGCCACCCACGGCATATCTCACACGGCATAGTTTCTGACGGCAAAAAGCTCTTTGCCGAGTGTTTTTCATCGAGCACTCGGCAAATGATGCAAATCATTTGCCGAGTGCCGAACCGACACTCGGCAAAAAAAAGGTGGTGGACGGTGAGAACACGGTGACGGCGTCGTTTGCCGAGTGCCAGGACGGAATGGCACTCGGCAATGCCTTCATTTTGCCGAGTGTCATTATCATGACACTCGGCAAAGAGTAAGACTTTGCCGAGTGTCATTATCACGACACTCGGCAAAATCTTAATCTTTGCCGAGTGTCATGGTAAAAACACTCGGCAAAGAGTAAGACTTTGCCGAGTGTCATTATCACGACACTCGGCACAATCTTAATCTTTGCCGAGTGTCATGGTAAAAACACTCGGCAAAGAGTACACTCGGCAACCTATGTTCCCAGAATGCTCAGAAACGTTACTTTGCCGAGTGTTTTTACCATGACACTCGGCAAAGCCTCCCTTTGCCGAGTGTAACACACGGCAAAGTGGCCAAAAACTGACTATTTTAATTGTTTATTGCACCCCACTCAAACAAGTCACAATATCACAGATATATCAACAAGTAATCACCACAAGTAATCACATATAGTCCACAATATATCACATATATCACCACAAGTCACAATATATCACATATATCACCACAAGTCACAATATATCACATATATCACCACACGTCACAATATATCACATATCACAAGTCACAATATATCACATATAGTCCATCATTCACCAAGTTGCCCACCCCGACTGATGTGATGAATCACGAGGCACATCATTCGAAACCGCCGATTGATTCTGCACAAAGGAGAAGATATTGCATGTGTGAGACAAGATTTAAGGTAAAGCAAAGCACAAGCGAAAGCAATAAACATGGTAAGTAAAGAGCTCAAGGTAGAGAAGGCAAACTCACAGGAGTAGTTGCAGGAGGAGGTGGAGGAGGAATAGCTCGGTGGCGAGAGGTTGACCCATCCTCTCGCCAAGACTTTGCATCCACTGAAACATCTGCTCCATCCTCTGCCGCTCGGCCTCATTCCTCTGCCGATCGGCCTCCATCCTCGCCGCCATCTCCTCCCGTAGACCCTTCTCTTCTTCCAGCTGGGCCTACAATATTCCACCCCCAATGTTACAATGCAAAGCAAAGGTATGTAAAAAATTAATGAACGACGAATAAAACAGAAATAACCTGGAGTGCCTCCATCCGGATCTGGCGGTGTCCGTAGGCGTGGTGGCGGCTTGAGCTCGTGCTCCTTGATCGAATCTGGGAGAGAGTGGGAGTAGTGGCCGTGTCGAGTGTGTTGTCGCCAATCCAAGATCCGCCCATGCTTCTTGCCTCCTCCCACCCTCATGACGACTTCTCCATCAAGATCCTGGGTGCTCGGATCGTACTCTGGCCCATGGACCGCCCTTGCCATCGATGTGTACTCACTGAGGCGGCTGTGGACGGTCGCATTGCTGTACACCGAGGGCGGGTCCTCCGGGTTGTAGTCGACGTCGGACGTCGCTTTTCCTTTTGGGCCAAAGCCCATGCCTTGAATCGGAGCAAGGTGGCCACCATGTGACGACGATTGCGAAAAAACAACAAGATGATTAGAAATTATGCGAATTGAGCGTTATAATAAAGAAATGAATTCGCGTACCCATGTAGTCGCGAATTAAATCGAGGCTCTGATTGCCTTGATGGTGTGGTGCACTGGCATCATCAAACGCCGCTCCGACAAGCGTTGTCGTCTCCTCCCACTCGTGGCGCACCACTTGTCCACCATCATGCTCAAAGATCGAGATCTTTGGGCGTACCACCACGGAGGCACCTACCGTCATCAAGTATATGACATATAAGAAGATCAAATTAAGCGCATTTAATCTCGAAAAAATCAGTATTAATGTTCTATATTTACCTATATGTATTCTTCCGATTGACCACATGTTTCTTGCTTGAGTTTTGTTGATCTTGAACCAAGGTAGGTAGCTTTGTATGTTACGATGGCTGGATGCGTGCCTCGTAATGCATGTCCTTCACGAGTTTATAACGAGCTTTGTGAGCCACACTAGCCGCCTTGGCCTCATATCCTCCCGGCATCTCAAGAAATCACGCATATAGACGCGATGTATCCAAATATTATTTCAAAATGTCCAATGAATGCGATGTATTGAGCAATGTAGTGCGAGAAGACTTACCTGGCTCGGCCGTCACCGCGCGCCTTGTTGGCGAATACCGCCATCCGTCTGTAAATCGGGAAGGCGACGTAGTGGTCCCACGTGTAGGCCGGCTCTCGCCCTCGCCAAACTCAACGGGCCGGGAAGTGCTTTGCACAAAGACCCAGGATGCCATTGACATGGCGTTTGTGATCACCTGCAGCCACAAGCGTCCAACCCCTGCCCAAGTGATTAAGATAAATTATTAGTTTCTATTGTGATTTTCAACATATCAAATGAAAAAGTAGTGATAACATCTAAAGTTACTTACCTAGCCCCAGTGGGTTGAATCGTGGGCGTCTCTCACGAGTATCGGTCGCCTCGGGAGGGTCGAGGGACCTCGCAACCAGACACCCGACAAACCAGAGGAAGCGGAACCCCCTGCCGCCTCCTCCTCCTCCTCCTCCTCCTCCTCCTCCTCCTGCTCCCGCTCCTCCTGCTGCTCCTCCCGCTCCTCCTACTCCTGCTCCCCGACTGCTCAGCTGCATCGGGCCGTCTTTGGTAAAGCGACCTTACGTTCCTCATACCGCCCACCATCTTTGTTCAATCACCTGCAATTAAAAAGAGTAAACCAATAAGCACAACTAAGCAAGACGTACTTAGAAAGAGATGCAAAATAAACAAAACATAATTAGAAAATAACAAAGTATTACATGTATTAGAAATAATCAGAATGATCGGGATTAGCTGGATCATAAGTCTCATCATCACTATCAGCCATGTCCATGTAATCAACACTATTCGAAGGAGCAATGTTGTCATCACTGTCATTGCGTAAATGTAATCGCTGAAGTAATTCTAAGTCCTTCACATTTTGAACCTCATCTCCAGCGTCCTCGTCAACAACCTTTTCATTGTCTACTTCCATTCCAATTGCTTCGGTTAAGTCTATCTCAAAACTCCCTTCTAGCCCCTCTTCTTGAAAGAACTCTCCGTCATATATGTTTGGGTCAAAGTTGTAATCTTCATTGTTTGGGACAGGTAGTTTACCGTGTGGCGATACCTTGTACACAACATCCCAAGCCTTAAGACGGTCGTCTTTTTGGCACGGGTATGAGAGATAATAAACTTGCGTGGTCTGTTGAGCCACAATATACACATCGTCTCCTGGTAAGACGGATGGATGTCAATTCGACTAGCCCAAGATTAGGGTCCGTCTCGTTACTTCGGATCAAACCAATGGCATTTGAATATGACAGATTAAGAGGTTTGCAACCATGAAGCGTGAGTTCGTATATTTCTTCAATTCTTCCATAATACTCGACCCCATCAAGGCCGGCGTAAAAACTCCGGTATTTGTGGTTCTTGATTGGGCGACTCTGCTCATGTCTTGTTGTGTGAAAGCGATATCCATTCCGTCATAATGGTAAATGAGCTTACCCTATAAACACGACCATCGGCAACTGTCTCAACTCGGCACTCATAGGCGCATCGGTTTGGCCACAAGCTCAAGCGGGATAGTTCGTTATATTATTCGCGTCACGAGCAACTTGTAATGTCAAACTAAGTACGAGCTAAATTGAGCAAGACCTTGCTTGAACCAAGAAATGAAATCGGACATTCCATTTCCGCACTGTCTAAGAAGGGTCTCGACTTCTGGGTAGGTTCCCTTGATTCACGCGAAATTGATGATGAAATTCCACCACACAACGAAACAAGGGGTTGGATGCGAGAATAGTGACTACTCGAGAACAAGTTTGTTGACAACTTACCGCATGTACGGCTCCACTTGGAAAGGTTGTTCAACACATATAACATGATAGTGCGTCACTCTTCATGTTTCAAGGTCTTGGGGGTCGCATCACTTGCACTTCCGAGTTGCCCTCGGAAAATGCTGAGGTTCGATTCATTTTCGCCAGCATTGTAACGAGGGGGTGGATTGTGCACGCTAGGAAGGTTGTCACCATAGTACGTTGTTGTGAAGTTTGACACCTCCTCCAAAATGTATGCCTCTGCAACGGAAGCCTCAATTTTGCATTTATTTTTACATTTAGTTCGATGAACCTTTAGACATCTCTCAATTGGATAGCACCAACGGCCCTGCACGGGCCCCCCCATTCGTGCCTCATACGGGAGGTGCAAAATCAAATGCTGCATCGGATTGAAGAAGCCGGGTGGAAAGATCTTCTCCAACTTACAGAGCAACACAGGTGCCATTCTTTCCAAGTCTGCAATCACGGTCCGAGATAACTCCTTGGCACAAAGCTGGCGGAAGAAATTGCTCAACTCTGCCAGCACTAGCCAGACATGCTCAGGGACATAGCCTCGAACCATCACCGGAAGAAGCCGCTCAAGCCATATGTGGTAGTCATGACTCTTGAGCCCATTGATTCGCATAGTAGATAAGTTCACTCCCCTCCTCAGATTCGCTGCATACCCATCAGGGAACATTAACGTTTGGAACCATTCTAGTACTTCCCTCCTTTGGGGCCTGGTCAAGGCAATTGGCCTTAGGCTTTCTCCATGTCCTGCCGCCTCTAGGAGGCTTCATTTCTTGCTTTGGTCTATCGCATAACGTTGCGAGATCCACTCTAGCCTTAATGTTGTCCTTTGTCTTATCAGGAATGTCCATGATTGTTGCCCAAAGTGCCTCGGCGACATTCTTTTCAGTGTGCATTACATCAATGTTATGTGGAAGAAGAAGGTCATCAAAATAGGGGAGCCTCAACAAGCCCGACTTATGAGTCCATGCATGTTGCTCACCATATCCCACAAAACCACCTTCTTGATTGACCTCGAGCATCTATCGAGCACGAACCGCGGCACGGTCATCATCTGCGGTGCGGGGTCTATAACTACGACACCTTCGTAAAGTTCTTGATGTCTCGTCTGAATGCATGGTCAAGAGGAGGAATTGTCGATGTTTGTCGAGCGAAGAATACTTGCCACCCTTGACAACCAAATGAACTTGGTGCCTTGCATCTTGGGCATGGGAACTTCCGTGAACACACCAAGAAAGCGAGGAAGGCGATCGGGTCGCCGAGGTATTCTGCGCCGCTCAGATCGGCTCTTCTCGCAAAAAGAAACATAAAGCTGTCAATACAAAATTTGGCAGACTCTCCTCCTGCGGTGAGGTTTCCAAAACCTGCAAGAAAACCAACGGCACGATGACCGACATGCACATGTGGAACTCTATCAAATAATAAGCACTCATCCCCCCTTAATATATAACAAGGTTCTAACAATGAAGTAATCTTTTATAAATATAAGAAATATAAGCACAAGTTGCATTAAGGGAATGTTTCTTTCACCTTCGCATTCTAGCACCAAACATAACTTGGTCAGGAAAACATTCTAATGAACATTACTATGAATAAACTATTTGCAAAAATTGGGTCATACAATGCTGAAAGGTTCTACATGTAAAGACACAAACATAATGCACAACACTATTCATTATTAATACTCATTTGCATTCTTAAGTAGCATCTCCAACCAAGAGTGTATCATATTTATCTAACAGAGACTAACCCGAGGGTGAGTTGTTATGCCATACACAGTAAGCAAATAACACCAAGAAACAAAGAGATGCAAAAAGATACAAATCCTATACTACCTGAGTCTATCGTGCTCAGTCACGCTCGAGATCCCGTTCTCGAGACCGCCCAAATCCACAGGTTTGGGACTGCTCAGAGCTTGCCTCTGAGTGCGAACCTACATCTATCCTGGATCCACGCGCCCAGGCACGCTCGAGATCTGGCTCGAGTCCACCCAAATCACATATTTGGGACTGCTCGTGTTCATTCTGGCACGCCAGATTTCGCTCTGGTATGCGAGCTACACGCCGAGTGCCACGGACCACTCGTCCGGGAAGCCGATATCTTGAGAAATGAGATAAGTCACAGCGGCGCTGATATGCAGAAAGCTGATATGCTGACCCTGACTATCGATGGGAGGTCGGGGAGGCAAGCAGTTCTTTATCTTGGGATGATTGTGTAAGGATTGCTGTGGAAGCTGCTGGAGCTCTCTCTCATCTCCACTCTGCAGCTTCGATATCGATCTTTCATCGTGATGTGAAATCATCCAACATACTCTTGGATGGAAACTACACCGCAAAAGTTGCTGATTTTGGGGCCTCAAGACTAGTTCCTATTGACCAAACTCATGTTGTAACAAATGTACAGGGCACATATGGGTACTTGGATCCAGAGTATTACTACACTGGACAACTAAATGAGAAGAGTGACGTCTACAGTTTTGGTGTGGTACTCATTGAGCTACTTCTCATAAAAGAGCCAGTCATGACAAGTGAATCAGGCTCAAAGCAAAACTTGTCAAATTATTTCCTTTGGGGATTGAAAGGGAGACCGGTTACAGAAATAGTGGCTGCCCAAGTTCTTGATGAAGCCACTGAGGAAGAGATTAGCAGTGTAGCTTCTCTTGCAGAGATGTGCTTGAGTCTCCGAGGTGAGGATAGGCCTACCATGAAACAAGTGGAGATGGCTTTGCGGGTTTTGCAAATGAAAAGGTTGAACTCGTGCCATGTTGATCCAGGAAATGAAGAAGAGAAGGAACCATTGCTAAGTACAAGAGAAAAAAAAATCTAGTTCTCAGTTGTTGGCTGTTGATTTCAATGCTAAAGCTAATTTGCCATCTGAAAACACCAGTGTGTTATATGTATATCTTTGAGCAAGAGTTTGTCATATGCATGCTGGAGTATCACGCTAGATGTGTAGATGAAGTTTCTACATATTTAGTTACTCCAATACCAGATGGTGTGCCCCTGATTTCCCTTTTCATAAAGAAAGCACCATATATGTACTTTTTAGGTCAAGCAACATGTAAGTCACTAGTCATGTACTCGATAGTGCAACTTTTACTTAATAGACCTGTTCTGAACGAACTATTGTACCGAAGTTTGTATGATCCAATCTACTCAAGTTTTCTAGCTTCTTGACGTGCCCAACTCGAGACTTGGCAAAGATGGGGTTAGAGTCTGTTTGTACCGGCAGTTGTGAAAGTAAAGCATCAAACAAAAGCAGAATTCATTTTGGTACACTGGTAAGTATACAAAAGATCATAATTGGAAGCTGTAACTGAACAACGAGGTTAAGTATTAAAACTGCACATCAGAATATACAGGATCTAGATGTAACATAGAGGCTGAGTATAAAGCTCTCGCCAATGCCACGGTAGAAATTATTTGGGTTCAATCGTTGCTTGGAGGTTCGGTATATGTCAAGCACGAACATCATGTTTATGGTATGCCAATTTAGGAGCCACCTACTTGTTAGCAAATCCAATCTTTCATGCATGTATCGTCGAAGTTGACTTTCATTCCGTCAGGGAAAGAGTTGCACGCAAGGTACTTGAGATCAGGATGTGAGGGAGGCTTCGGCCTCTGGGGAGTAGGGATGGGGCAGCGACGCGGGCGCCATGGGCGCGGGCGGGGCGAGGTGGCAGGCGGCGTCAAGAGGCGAGGACAGAGAAGAGGCAGCGGCAAGCACGTGCAGCGGTGTCGGACGGCGGCGCAAAGCAGGATGAAGAGAGCGGCGCGCGCTGGCGCTGGCGAGGCGAGGTGGCGGGCGAGGCGCTGGCCGGCGAAGCGCGCTGGGGCGCCTTGCGCGCGGCGGGCGCGCGGGCGGGCGGCGCTGGCGAGGGCGGGCGGCGGGGAGCGCGGGCGGCTGCGCGGCGCAGCGGGCGGGGTGGTGTGTGTTGCGTGTGTGAGCACGGCCGCGGGCCGCGTTTTGTTATATGACTTTTTTGCCGAGTGCCCCGATCCGGCACTCGGCAAAGCCCTCTTTGCCGAGTGTAAGCCCACAAAGCACTCGGCAAACACCTATTTGCCGAGTGTCGCCCGCAAGGCAATCGGCAAACTATTTTTTTTTAATAAAAGTTCATTTCCTCTTTTTTTTTCCATAACGTGTTTTACAAATTTGTTCGAATGTACTTCGAAAATACCTTGTCAAATTCACTCAACAATGCATATTCGATGCTTCTACGAACATTAGACCATTATTTCATGCGATTATAGCTCAAATTCAATTTATATCATTTAAAATTCTATAATTGCGGTTTAAAAATTAAAATTATCAAGCGGATCGAAAAATTACCAAAATTTCACATGAAACAATCTCTTTTGTCTATTGCCTATACAAAAACTTTTGTAGTCAAACCACAATTCGACCGTCACTTTGACTCCAAATCTTACCGAATCCTTCTCGACTCTACGCTTCTTCTTCAGAAATGCTTCGGTTTGTAAGCATCGTACGTGACAACTCATGCGAAATCTTATAAATTTTTAACCACAGCCTCCACGTATGATATCATGACATCTTGATAAATCTCATGATTTTCAGACTTTGTTTGCTTTTTTAAAAATTTAAAAACCATTCGGCCAAACGTTCGTGGTCGTGTTTCCTAAACAAGATGTTCAAATTCCTTTTCATTTCACGTAAGGCCTCAAGCCGGGTGAATAACATGAATATCATTTTTCTACTCATTTTTTCCTATTATTTGAATCAATTGCAGTTCAAATTTGACTTGATTCAAAAAATTGCTTGAAAAGCAATTAATTAATTAATTATAGCAAACAAATAGAAAAATACACCAAATTTTAACATGGAGTACCATATGTTGTATGTGGAGAGTAGAAAAAGTTTGAAAGGTAGGAAAGGAAAATGTTTTTATTTTTTTGCCGAGTGGCGCAAACAAAACACTCGACAAAAAAACCTCTTTGCCGAGTGTCAACAAATGACACTCGGCAAAGGAGCCTCTTCTTAGAGAGTTAACGCAGTGTGCCGTGGATTAACGGCGGTGCCCTTTGCCGAGTGTTTTGGTTTGCCGAGTGCCCGACACTCGGCAAACCTTGTATTTGCCGAGTGCCAGATGTTTGCCGAGTGCTTTCTATCTGGCACTCGGCAAATAGCCTCTTTGCCGAGTGCCCGAGAAAAAGAACTCGGCAAAGGCTGGGACACTCGGCAAATAAGCCGCCTCCGGTAGTGATGCAAGCTCTTTTGAGCATTTGGTAATTGGAGAGAGAGGGAAATTAACTGTAGATTGTAGCTGGTTGTGCCTTGTTCGGCTGGTGCTAGCTAGCCATGGCGTGACCAGTTCGACTTCATCGCCGCCGGTGACAAGTTGAGTGTTGTTCGGCACGGCGGCAAACAAAGACTAGCGACTCTTGGCGGAGGCATTGTTCGACTTTGGCGGCATTGCAATGCCGGCGATGAGGGCATGTATGTTGGGTTTAATCTTGTTGTCTAATGTTTTATTTGTGTTTGCATGGTACTATGCATACAAGGCATTAATGAGTGCGTGTGTTAGCATGCATGAGGTATTGGCTATCTGTTAGTGGCCATGCAATGTGTTAGTGGCCATGCATGGATCCGCATGCATGCGATGCATTATGGTGGCATGTATTGACTTAGTAGGATCTACGATCCGTGAGATTAGTTAGCTTGCCAAGTCATGCATCGTAAAGCTTGGATCCGGAAGACATGCATGCGGTGGTGGTGCACGCCTAGGAGCCGTGGCGTGGCGACCAACATCACAGGTGTGAAGTTTATATAATGTCTTGTAATGTGCTTGTATCGGTTGAGAAGAATGAAGCGAAAGAAGATTGGCTATCTTTGTTGCGGCCAACAGAAATATTCTGAGTTCTTACTCCATTTCTTCTCGCGTGTGTATTGTTTTTGCTTGTTTATTTTTCTGGGCTAACAATTGGTATCAGAGCTTGTGTTTGTGTACATCTTCATCCATGTCGTCTTCGAGTTCGCCGAGAAACGTCACCACCGATGGGGGCGTTCAGAAGACCGGCGAGGGGAGCGTGCCGAAGGCGTCGGCACGCGAGGGCAGTATCTCCCTCCCGTATCCCATGCTCACGAGGAGCAACTACACGACATGGGCCGTGAAGATGAAGGTGTTCATGCGCGCTCAAGGCGTGTGGAACGCAATCGTGGATGAAGAGGTGAATGAGCGGCAAGATCAAATGGCGCTCGCGGCAATCTTCCTCGCGGTGCGGAAGATGTCTTCTTGCTCCTAGGCGAGAAGGAGACCGCAAAGGAGGCCTGGAACACCCTGAAGGTGATGCATCTCGGTGCCGATCGCGTCAAGGAGGCGCGTGTACAAAACCTCAAAGCGAGTTTGAGAACTTGCGCATGAGGACACCGAATGGTCGATGACTTCGCGATGAGATTGGCGACAATCGTCGCCAAGATCTGAGTCTAGGCGAAAAGATGGAAGAGGCCTACATCGTGCGGAAGTTTCTTCGTGCGATTTAAGAAGTTCTCTCCCGTCGTCACCACGATTGAGCAATTCGGTGACATAAAAAATATGTCGATCGAAGAGCTAATCGGGCGCTTGAAGACGCAGGAAGAGGGAGAACGTCGCTACGGCAACAACGACGGAGACGAGGAGCACTTGCTCTTGACGCCAGCAGTGGGAGGCCCGATCGTCGAAGCGTGAAGGTGAAGACTCCTCAGGTGGTTTTGGTGGCGGCGGTGGACGTCGATACCGAAGAATTGATAAGGCAAAAGTAAGGTGTTTCAATTGTAACGATTATGGACACTTTGCTTCAGAATGCCAGAAGGCCAACAAGAGGGAGAAAGCGCAGGCATATCTCATCGAGGCGGATGCCGACGAAGAACCGGCGCTACTTTGAGGCTTGGCGAGATGTCACTCAAATAACGACAACAAGATTAAGGGGGTGATTGTTGGGTTTAATCTTGTTGTCTAATGTTTTATTTGTGTTTGCATGGTACTATGCATACAAGGCATTGTGGGTGCGTGTGTTAGCATGCATGAGGTATTGGCTATCTGTTAGTGGCCATGCAATGTGTTAGTGGCCATGCATGGATCCGCATGCATGCAGTCTGTTATGGTGGCATGTATTGACTTAGTAGGATCTCTGATCCGTGAGATTAGTTGGCTTGCCAAGTCATGCATGCGTAAAGCTTGGATCCAGGAAGACATGCATGCAGTAGTGGTGCACGCCTAGGAGCCGTGGCGTGAGCAGCCAACGTCCTGGGTGTGAAGTTTATATAATGTCTTGTAATGTGCTTGTATCGGTTGAGAAGAACAGAAAAGCAGAAGAAGATTGGCTATGCTGTTGCGGCCAACAGAAATATTCTGAGTTCTTACTCCATTTCTTCTCGCGTGTGTATTGTTTTTGCTTGTATATTTTTCTGGGCTAACAATGTAGTCCCGGAGGTGGAGGCGGCCGAGCAGCTCATGCAGCGGCAATGCAGCAGTGCCATGCAGCTGCACCAGCAGTGGTCGGCTGGCTTGGAGTGGACAGCTGCAGCTAGCGCGTGCGGCACCAGGAGCAGGCGATGGCCGGCGGCTCCCCGTGCTAGCCGTGACTAGCAGCAGCAGTGTCGGCCAGCACCCAACCGGAGGAAGCAGGGGCAAGGCTGGAGAATCCGTTCGGCGTGCATGCAGTGCAGCGGTTCGGCAGCAGTTCGGCAGCAGGACCGGCATGCTGGGCACTAGCGCCTATGGCCAAGCAGTAGCAGCACTTGGGCTTTGGCAGCAGGCTGGCCGGCGGCTCCAAGTAGCACACAACAGCATGCAGTAGCGACCGGAGCTAGCCAGGAGCAGCGACAGCGGCATCCAAGGCGGCGACGTCGAGGCCGGTGCTGGAGCCATACATGCGGTGCATGTGCCAGGACGTGGACGTGGATGTGGCCGAGAAGCCGAGCACGGTGCGGTGGCTTGTCATCAACGACTACGGCGGTCCGGTGGTAGTCGCACGTCTAGCGCGTGCGGCAGTAAAATCTTTATTTAAATTGCGTTTCAGCGTTCGATATTACTTATGCATGTGCATAATCATGTTAAGCATGCTATTTTATTAGTCTTGCATATTTAACGGTAATTAACAAATTGATGATTTATTTTAACCATTGCCTAAGTGATCACTCAAATATATTTACCAAATACACACATAGCTCTATGTCTTATTTAGTTAGATATATAGATAGTTAGTTAAGTGATATGAATAAGTGTTGTAAACGATCGAGTACATTAGTGAGTCAAATCAGTGGAGAATTAGTAGATTTGAATAATGACATCAGTTAGTCGATTCCATGATTGAACTAGTTGTTGTTGATTAAGTATAATAGAATCATGTTAATTGTACAATTAGTAAAGGAAGTCGGATAGTTAATCAAGAATTGAAGAGGATTGATTTTGACTGTGTGATCATCGTGGATGTATACATAGAATGCCTGGAGAGAGTATTTGTGAGTGCTAGGTGTCATGTTAAGTTTATTAAAACTTCACAAATCCCTAATTAAATGAAATGAACTCCAATTGAACTAAAAATTATCACCTAAATGCATCTAAAATCATTTTCTATCTTCGGTATTAATTTCATAATTTTTGAAGACTCTTTGGAATTTGGTGTTTATTTGGTGTTTTCGCTTTATTAGTACTTATCGTTAGATGACGATGATTCGGGAGTGCAACGGTGATGATCGTGTGAATGTCCAGAGTACCAGCAAATAAAGGCAAGCAGTCCTTCCTTTGATGCATGTTGATCCTATTACATTCAAAAACTATTATCTTGTTTGCAGTTGTATGTATGCATACTTTATTTATCAAATTATGTTTACGATTAGAAATAGTTAATCCTTTTGCATGAATTCCCTATAAATGTTCATCCCCTGTCACTAGCCTAGGTTAATAATTCGCTGGTGAATTAGAGCCCGGTGGATATTATATGGTCTAATTATGCTTATTCAATGTCATGCTTAGCAATGCTTAGCTTCCGGTAGATTGGGCGGTTGTCGACTTTGTCGATAACCTTGATCACATGAATCATTTTTATTATGTTATATCTAGCACCATGTGCTATTGTATTTGGAAAACTAAAAATAAAAACAAAAAGATTTGGACTTGGGCATAATGGTATGTTGGTGTGATTGTTGGTGTGACAAGGAAAGGTGCCCAAGTCAATCAAGGACCGAATTACTTGCGCCATTGATCCAATCCATTTTGCGTGCTAACCACACGAGAGGGATATGAGACCTCTATTGACTTAGTACTTTGACGTGTATTAGTTCCGGGTCACATGGTGGTTGTGTGAGTTGTGTTGAAAAATAAAACTTGTGTGTTTGGGGTGAGCAGTAGTGGGGGTTACCCACTGCAAGGAGCATCGTCCTTTATAAGGAGGTGAGCATCTTTGATGACTCCACATCAACGTATGTGGTTTCTTCCCATATGGACGACTCGTAGTTAATACATAATATTGAAAATGTCTCGTAGTACTTAGTTGTGCCGGCATACCAAAGGAAGTGTGCTAAATCATGTGGCAAAAAGGCGATCTGACGCGTGGGTACATTGGTACACCCCTGCAGGGTTAAATCTATTCGAATAGCCTCGTCCTAGGTTATGGACAAGCTTGGTTATTTTCCCGTAAGAATTAGACTACAACCTTTAATTAAAACTTGACATGGGTGGTATGAATGGGTAATTCATGCTATTGTTGTGGTGACTATTGGGTTAGTCACTTCTAGGATGTTGTCATCTATTTATTGTTATTATGTTGTTATTTTCTGTTATTTAAACAAATAAAAATAGATTTGTTAAATTACTTTCAATCTATTACAATATTGCAAATGAAATATTGCTTTATGCGTCAAATGAACCCTATAACCTTTTCCTTAGATTCAGCTTGCATGTAGCTATGTATAGGTTTGTTATTCGTAAGTCTTGTGGAGTACATTCGTGTACTCACTGTTTACTTTTATTTACTAATCTGGACAGTAGGTTTTGAGATCGAATCGGGTAAGGATTTTTGCGCAGGAACGTCAATTTGCTATATTTTCAACCCAGTCGGTTGCCCTGCGGGTTATGGCAAGCCATTGAGACTTTATTAATGGTTAATTTATGATTTTATTTCAGATTATTTACTGTTTTCCACTGCGTACTTGATATTTATCTTGTCATTTGGCCGATCGGCCCTTTTGTACAAAACTGAACCTTGTATGTTCATATGTTGTAAACTACAATATTTTTGGTGTTGTAATAATTTGTGTATGGATTGATATTGATGTTTGTGAGGGTTTATGTGTACCGCTCCTGGGAGGTACATAATGCACCGAGGCACGAAATATTTAGTTCATGATATTAGAGTCAAATGGATGGCTAAGCATTAGGAGCTAAATACTCCGGGGTCTCATATTTACAAAGGTATCATGGTATTGTTATTTGTCCAAGAGCGTATTGAGATTGTGAAAAGTAAAAAGTGTTTGTGATCGAAGGGAACAATACACTATTCTTAGTTTTTCTAAGCGCATGTCATTGGAAATAATGTCGAGCCACCACCAACGACGCCTTTTATGTACGGCCTTGCTTTTCCAAGCTACAATGCAACCGCTAACGAGTTGGTTCTAATTATTCTTTGACTTCTTGTATATGGTTTATGCATAGGTTCATAATGCAAAAATATTATTAGCGTGAAATATCCTTTTCGGTCGTAGAGACTTTGCTTTACACCTGATGATGGACTGTCACTAACAATACCATAAGATTAAGATATACGGTGGTGTTCGTTAAAATCTCACGAGAGGATTAATCGATTTGATATCTGCATTCATTTCTTAGCACAACAAATTATTAACAACAAATTATTAGGTTGCATAGTGAACCAAAAACAATTGACTCCAGTCTCTACCACCCACCCAAATCGCGGCAAAATTGGTCACAATCTCAATGCCGGTGGTGTTGTCTGGGCTCCTTGAAGCTTCCTCTTGCTCCTAGTCAGAGTAAATTTCTCCGTAGCGGTCCGGTGCTGCTGTCCTAGAGGCTGCGAGGTTGATGCGCCGTGGGGAGGTACGAGCGCGCCGGCGAGGCTGTCTCGAGACGTGGATGTGGTGGCAAGCGCTGCATAGGGCACGGCGGGGGAGTGGCGCGATCGAGGTGACTCGACGACGGTGAACCATGTGGCGGCAATGGGCAAGGGCACGGCAGCTTGAGGAGCACAATGAACATTACAAAGTAAAAAGAAGAAAAAAAACCCTGACCAAATCAGAGCCAAATTGCAAATATGAACAAAAACAATGAAATCTTAATTTGTTACCCTCTCAGTCTGACCTGCGCTCCCAGCTTCATTGGGCTCGCCCGGTGGAGTCCAGCAGCCCACAAGAAATGGACGGAGCGGAGGAGGAAGCGTTCCGGCCCAGGGACACAGCATTGGTAATCCCTGGGGCCGGTTAGCATTTCCAATACAATGCTCCACCGCGCATAAACCTTCCAGGAGAGAGACCTTCCAGCTATCCGCACACGAGAGAGATTCCGTATCAGCACGGGTATATACATATAGAAGATTCAAACAGAGCACCTATTTCCCTAACGGTTTTGTTAAATAATATTTGACTATTTTTTTAAAAAAAATAGTTGATATTTTTTATCCGTTGGATATGTTTTGAGATTTACATTTATTCTCATCTGATGAATTATGTCCGAATTTATTTGTTTTTTCTTCGGAACGTAATGGGTTCACCATATAGCCGTATTTTGTTGGTATATAAATTTTTTTATCTTTATTTTTGCTCAACCTCTCAAAGTATAGATTAGATTTTGAATCATGTGATGGAAATATAAGTTATTAAAACTTTAAAGAATAATTACAGCGATCAAGAACAAAAATTACATAAATAATTTATGTATAATGAAGTTGTAAATGAACTAAAATTTAATAATATTGGTTGAGAAAACAGTCAAATCTAGTATAGATGGAGCTTTCCCGAGTGCATTATAGACAGAGGTAACATAGTTTTTTTCGTATCTATGTGGAGCTACAATGCATAGGGGTGGAGAGTTTTAGGTGGTAGCTTCGGTTCATATCACGGGCACCCGGCTGCCTAAAACTATCGTGTGTTAGTGGAAAGCCGCCCACAGATGTAATCCACGCCTAATATTCATGGTTAATGGAAATCGTGTTAAGTTGCATGCGCTAACTAATTCATCCAAAAACTTAAGCTGATGAGGAAGGCGTCAATTCACTTATCTTGAACACTCCTCCGTGTAGGCTCCTTTGACTCTGAAGGCGTGGAATAGAAGTGGGTTGCAATTATTATTTTTAATTACACCAACCGGGTCTTGAACTCAAGACCTCTTGGCTCTGATACTATGTTAAGTTGCATGCACTAATCAATTCACCCAAAAACTTAAGCTGATGAGGAAAGACGTACAATTCACTTATACTTCAACAAATCGAATTACATCGTTAGCCAAAAAAAAAAAAGTGATGCCATTCCCGTTGGGGTACCTGGGGCTTTCTCATGTAACTCATGTTGAGTATAGTTCACTAAAAGGCAGGGGAAAAGTGTTAAATATCGGTGAGATTAAACATCAATCTAATCACAATTGTATACGCAGTACTAAAAAAGAAAAGGAAAACAGATTTCGAGTTCTTTCAAGTGATGAACCCTCTACATGCATGCATGAATGGCATGTGGACTGATTTGATCCGTCAAAAATAGCCTGCCGTTACTCTCACGGAAAGACTTAGGCAACCACCACTGTTTTGCTAGCATGCTTTTCTTTCTGCTCCATCATTACCCCCTAATGGTGCGGTTTGAGAGGCACGATCTGGAATTAAGCACCCGTCAGCGTCCCCGATCGGACGCACGTACGCTTTATTGTCCGGTGGACGCGGACGCGGCAACACTCGCTTCTGTTCGCAGACGAGTCGAGTCGAGTGGAGTCGTTCGACGACGACGACGGCTCGAGCGGGGCAATCACTGCGCCTTCACGGCCCTGGAAAACCTGTGGGTTTCGGCGGGGGTGTGTGCAGGCGAGCTGGGACCGCGCGGGGCGGAGCCGGAGAGGGAGAGGCGGCGCTAGGCATGCAGGGTCGGGGTTTTCGTTGATAAGCCGTTTTGAGTCGTTTTCCACGGGAAATTACCCGCGCATGCGGCTCGTCGATCATGGGGAGCGATTTGGACGGGGGTTTTCGTTGATAAGCCGTTTTGAGTCGTTTTCCACGGGAAATTACCCGCGCATGCGGCTCGTCGATCATGGGGAGCGATTTGGACGGGAAAGGAGGTGATACTTCTGGGTGTGAGCCGATCCAACCAGTCCTTTTGAGTTGTTTTTTTGTCCTTTACCTTCTAGTGTAGGGGTGTAATGGGAGCGGATACCGTTTATCTTGTATTTTATTTTGTATTTTTTTGAAGTTGGAGTCGGATACGGATAGTGTGGGATACTCATTTCTTCATCACGTATTCGCTCCGCAAAACTTCATTAGTCGAACGGATATTATACGCTTCTTTGACACCTCTACACAAGACATTAAGAAGTAGTGGTGCAATCAAAGCGAACATGAAAAGACTAATAGTTGAGTTGTCAAAAAAATACTCAGTACTCCATGCTAGCTTAGATGCAACAACCCACTTATCTATTATCATATTCCTAAGTTAAGCAACAGACTTTTTCTCATACCACCTGATATACGGATACATAAGGACGGATATCTCTTATCCTGTATGACATTCCGTATTTTTCCTTAGAGTTGGAGTCGGATACGGATAATTCCGGATAACAATTTTATCTCTTCTGTATTCGCTCTGCAAGCTTTTAGTCGGTTGGTCGGTGTAACATCCCAAAATTCAGAGCTATAAAAATCTTTTAAATATTGGTAGCAAGAGAATTTACCATTTGGATTATTTGAATATTAATTTAAAAAGCTTAAATGTGACTTTTAGGACAAACTGATTTAATGTGCTTAATCCCAACACCAACAGTTGTCAAAACTATTTTATTTAGATTCTATATGCTTGGATATATTTTATAGAATTTTCTGGAATTTTTCCAAAGTCATTTGCTATTTTCTAATTGCTATTTGCATTTTCTGGATTTATTTAAAATAAAAACCTATTTTTAAATCCTTCGGAACAGTACTGGGCCGAAGCCCAGCACTATTCCATCGCCCCGGCCCAACTCCCGCAGCCCATTCCCGCCTTGAGCCCTTGGATCACCGCCGCGTGTCCCCCTTCGCGCGATCGCACGCTCGCGATGCGCCCGCCCTCGCTCGCTCCCAGCCCTTGGATCCCGATCGATCGGTTGCCGTTCGCCTCGCGCGCGCTTCTTGCTGTCATTGCCAGGGGGACCGCCGTCGTCTTCGTCTCGTTCGATTTCTCGCGCCGACTCGATTCTTCGCGGCGCCACCGTCCTCGACACGGACTCTAGGGTTCCTGGCCTATTTAAAGCCGCGCCGTGTCACGAGGATCGCCTCCCGGCCGCCTTTTCCCAAAGCCTCGGCCTAGCGAGCCGCCGTTTCACGGAATCGAGCTCCAACCTCCGCGCCGTGAGCTTCTTCGCCGATGCGTCGCCGTCGGTGAACCGGCCGTCGCCACACCCACCCCGTGTTCGCGCGTCAAGGGCTACCCGTGCGCGCGCTTCGTTGCCTCGAAGCCGTCGCTCGTCGTCGCCGCCATCACCCGCACCGCCTCCGCCGCTCTTCTTGTCGTCGCCGCCGTTCGGTCATCTCCGGCGAGTAACAACCGCGTCACGGTTCGCCGAGTTGCGGCGATTCCGATCGCGCACCTCGCCACCGCCGAGCCGCCGTCATCCGGCAGTATCCATGGTCGCCGGAGTGTCGCCGGCGTTTTGCCTCGTGGTCGCCCATGTGTGCGACCACATCCCCTCTGTCTTTGGCGTGTCGCCTACGTGGTGCCGCGCTCAGCGCCACGCCTCCGGTTCACGCGCGGGCTCTTCCTCGGCTCGGAGGACCCGTCCGCCGTGAGTCGAGAGGTGACGATGGGTCCCACTGTCGATCTGTATTTTAATATATTTCTTTTTCCGGAAATTCTCGGCTGACGCAAGCATTGCGCAATAATTCGATTTTCCTTTATAAAATTAATTCGGGAAATTCGAGAAAATCCAATTTAGGGTTTAATTGATTTTTCCAATCTTCCAAAGCCCATATCTTTTGCATCGAACTCCGATTGAGCCCATTCAAATTTGTAAATTCATATAAAATTCAGATCTATTTATTTATGAATTTTATTTGATTTTGGAGTTTGTTTTGCCTCTGTTATTTATTTGTTTTGTTTCTTTTGTCTCGTTTGCGAGTAGACGTCGATACTTCGGGGAATTTTGTAGAAGAAGGAGCACCTCAAGACCAAGACCAATATCTAGATCTATTCCAAGGCAAGTTATACCTTTGATCATTTTGAACCAGTTTTCAAACTACTTTGTTTCAATGTATTGCATTCTATTTCAAGTATTTATTTAAATGCTTTTGGGTGTAGTTATTAATCCAAATTGTTATGCCACCTTGCCTATTGTATGCCATGATCTTTTGTCACCCTAGGTTGATTAATTATTAGTTGGTATTATTGTAGCACCAGCGTGGGTTGGTTAGATACGATTAGGCTCGCTTAGCCATGCCACAGTCATCATTTCATGTGAGAGTTGTAATTATAAACTTGACTAAGTGATTATGGGCTGTGTGATGAATCTGTGTGTCTTTGTGTGCTATTACTCGTTGATGGCATGTGTTGCACTTAATCAACGGTGTGGGAAAAGATTTGGGTGAGGCAAGTGGTGGATCTGTGTGAATGGTGGAGTGTGTGCTTTATAAACTTTGTGATTTGGGTTAAAGCGAAGTCTTGCCTTGGTCAATTAAGGACTTAACTTTGTGCGCCATTGAATCGGGCCTTCTTGCACGACCACATGCCTAGTATGGGTGAGCGACTTAGTAAGTTATGGAGTCTTGACATTGACCACTCGGGTTGTATTTAAGGTGTGTGATGGTGGAGGTGTGATATGTCACATCGCGGGACAGTTATTGCATCCTGTCCAATGGTGTGTGTCGTTCCAAGGGTGTGTACAAATTGACGCCAAGATAAAGCACACGAGTGTCATTGTTTGAGATGAAGTCTCGAAAGGTTTTGTTGTGATCAACTCGATCCGGTTGGTTTCATCGTGTGGGTAAAGTGTACACCTCTGCAGAGTGTTTAAACCAATCTATTGAATAGCCGCGTCCTCGGTTATGGACATACTCGAAATTTCACACGAGGGTAGTTTTTCATTAAACAATTGGGAAGGGTCATTGTGTGAGATAACTTGTTCAATGTGTGAAAGAACTTGATTAGGCTGTGTCCTTTGTGAAATCAATTGTTAACTTATTATTGTCTATTTGTTTTGAATTATGCTATCAATCTTGTCGGTGTATTAGAACCGATCTTACGTAAAGATTGTTTGATTCGGGGTCTCCTAGAGATAAGATCACGCAGAGTGGATTGACACGGATGTTTAGGCAGTTCGGGCCTTCTCCTGAGAGAATAATAACCCTAATCTGTGTGTATGGTATTCTTGATGATCAAGTAAAGACTAAGACTATTACAGGAATAGCACTTGTGTTCCTACTTGGTGGCTCTTGTTCGCCTCCTTCTATCTCTCGATTGATGCCCTTATATAGTCGTGAAGAAGTAGCCGTTTCGTCCCTCGGAAGATCGCCTAATTAATGTAATGTGAGCGCATGATGGTAGTAATTACCGCGCCTTGACTTCTTCACGCCGTCGGCAATTATCTTCCGAGATAATGGGGTATTTACACACCATTAATCTGGCGGAATAATAGTGCGTGTAGACCGTTCGATTCCTTAATCAATTGGACCTACCCGTCTGTAGGTTTGATTATAAGGTGGTCGTAGTTTTCCTGGTCGTAGAAGGACTTACGATCAGGTAGCAGTCGTAGAATAACTTACGACTATGTAATGGTCGTAGAAGGACTTACGACCATGATGTAGTCGTAGAAGAACTTACGACTATGGGGGTGATTGTAGAAGAACTTACAATCAAAGGTTAGGCCTCTCCTTATAGAAATAAGGGGTACTACAGGGACTATGTGACATCATATTTACCCATAATAAAATTACGGATAAAAGATAAAATGAGGATTATTAGATCCTCGTCATCTAGCCCCCCAGCTTCAAGTGAAAGTAACTTACTTGGTGAAGGTTTCGTAAATGGTCTTATGACCATGAAAATGTCGTAGAACAATAGTCGAAGGAAGAACTCTTCGATATTTGAATGCTACTTTGACCAGGAATTTGTTTGGTCAAGAAGGTTACTTACAACTATCAAAAAGTCATAAGAACCCTACAAGCGTGTAGTAGTCGTAGTAGAGGCGATTGGAGAAAAACCTTCCGATTGATACTTCCTTTGACCGAAAAGACTTGGTCGGAGAGTAATTTTACTTGGAGATGATAAAACAAACATAACTTTCTCGAGCAGGGCCGTGCAGGGAATTGCAAGCGATCTCTACAGATCTGTTGATGAGACGGTTCCCGAAGTGATCGCAACCGTGAAGATTGTTTACAACTTAAAAAGTCGTAAAAACCCCTACGACCGTCTGGTGGTCGTAGCAGGGGAATCGGAGAAAAAGCCTTTCCGATTGATACTTCCTTCGACCAGAAATACTTGGTCAAGAATGTAATTTTGCTTGGGGGTGACGATACGCACCTAATTTTTCTCGAACGGACCATCTGGGGAATTGCAACCGGCTCTCTCAGACTTGTCCGATGAAGCGGTTCCCGAAGCGGTACAACCATCTATCATAGACCTATAGCCGGGACGGTTTCCGAAGCGGCGGAGATCGTCTTGATTATAAAAACTTACGGGAGGTAGACTTGGATTTTACTTTTCCCCAAATCACTCCATTGTTCTTGAGCTCTTGCTTTCTCCGTCTTCGACTAGGTTTCATCTTCTCGCCGCCAACCCAATCAAAAAAACTCTTGCTTACGGCGAAATGGCCAAGAGAGTTTCTGAATGGGAGGAATCGGAGATGGATGCGGCTAAGATCAAGATCTTGGTCGATGCCGGGAAGATCCCAGAGAAGGCTCTGGTGAAGTGGATTCCGGCTATCGGGCAGCATTGGCCATCGGGGGAAAATGGGCAAATCCCCGTCTTCCAAGCGTATTGTGAGTCGACCTTGATTACTGCCCACCCCTTTCTTACGATGAGTACTCGAACACTTTGGGGTGGGCCGTGAACTTAGGTCCCAATTCCATTACCATGTTGAGTGTGTTCGTGTATCTGTGCGAGGCGTACCTGGGGATTCCGGCGGATCTCGAGCTGTTCCAATATTATTATGGGATGGCTCGACAAACCGGAATCGCCGGAAGCTGTGGTCTGAAGCTCCACGACTCGAAGTCGAAGGAGTACATTGAGCTTTACCGGTCTTCGTGGCGGGGCTGGAGGAAGAGGTGGTTCTACTGGAAGGTCACCTCTGAAGGCAGACCTTTCTTTCGTGGGGAAGGTCTGTGAAAAGAAATCTTCATGGGATTCAACCCACAAGATATCAGTGGATTAGCCCTTATATCCAAGCCATTAAGGACTTGAAGGAAGAAGGGTGGCCGGATGGCATGTGGTGAAGGATTTCATCACCGCCCGAATCGATCCTCTGAAGAAGCGAGCATCTCCTATGTGGAGGTACTCGGGAGAGAGACCCACCAGAGACTACGAGGAGGGTAAGCAATTGTCGACTTAGTTCTCTGTTTGGTTTTCCCAACCTTGTCTAATATTTTTATCTGTTTACAGGATCTTTCCAGTGAGGTTGACTCAGTCGACTCATCTGTGAGAAGTCCCCGCCACTCAGGGCGGTTCCTCAAGTCATTGCGGCTTTGTCATGAGATGAAAGGATAGGCGCCTAAAGGTAATCAAAAGTCGATTCTTTCTTTAGGACTTTATAGTCGTAGAAGATACTTACGACTAATGGTGATCGTAGAATATCTTACGATCAATAAAAAGTCGTGAAAAACTTACGACTTGGTACTAGTCGTAGAAAAACTTACGACTAATTAGTGATTCTTCTTTTACGTTTTGCTTTACGAGAAAGTAGGCATGGAAAATCGCCGGGACGACAAAGAAGTCGCTTACGATGACTATTGGCGCTGGGTTGTCGAAAGACAAAGACTCGGCTCCTCCTCGAAGAGGCGTCGACTTGTAAAATCTGCAGACAAGGGGAGCAAGTTCGAGTTACGGTCTTTCGACCAAACCTCTACAAGGCTGCGGCACCGTAGTTATATCTGAAGCCGAGGCGCGATGCGTCGGCGAGGAGGTTGAAGTAGTTGAACCTCTCAGCGCAAACCTCGCAAGGCTAAGGTACCCTTCTATTATGACACGGAATCTTTCGCGATTGGTGCCACTCCTAGTTTTATTAAACAAGCTGGAAAGGAGAAGCGGAAGGATTTTATGTCTTTTATGAAGGGCGATCTTGCATCGGCACAACTTTGCAAGCGAGGCGATCTTTATACGGAATGGTCGAGACACCTCTCGTCCATCCGAAGATCGAAACGAGCTCGGTTCTGTTCAAACTCTGACGACAGGCGTGGTCGTGGTGAGCCAAATGTTGAACCTCGACGGGCGTGGTCGTGGAGAAGAAGAGGTCCTCCGTTGGGAGGATTGCTCCAAAATTCTGGTTAAGACCGAGTGCGAGTATGTGAAATGTCTTGAAGTGTAAGAAGGACATTTACCTTTTCTTTTCACAACTTTGATTTGCTTTTCTTTATTTGATCAGACTCCTTGACCCAGGAATGCTTCTGCTGAAGTCCATTGCTATCCCTTGACTCTTGGAGAGGTAGCGGAGGTGGTCGAAGCATCACCCTTGGCCCGGTGGCGATGAAGTCGAGACTCTCGAGTGTCTCCACATCTGCTGAAGTCGTAACTACGACTCTTGAGGTAGCGGCTATTCTTGTTGAGGTGGCGCTCGACTCTGAAGTCGTAGAAACAACAGAGGCATTGTGGAAGCCTCTGGTCAAGGTGGTGACCGACTGCGCACCGCTGCGGGAAGGAAATCGTGGGGCGTTCCTTCCCTACCCAAAGAGAAATCACGAGAACCGGAAGGAGAAAATTTCAACCGTGGTGACTTCTTTGGGCTGCCTCCGTCGTAGGGTCTTACGCTTACAAATCTCGTGACCGAGTCCCCATCCCAAAGATATTCCCAATACGGATAATACTTTTGACAACGGCGCCTCGAGAAGGTGTGGTGGGACAAAGTCGCGAGGATAGATAAGTGCGACACCGGACCTTGTATATTCAATTTTTGCTAGAGCGACTATGAATGTAAGTATCTTGAAATACTTATATATGTGGCTTTCCTTCACTTCTCACTGTTCTCTTTTGCGAAAGCTCGGAGCAAATTCTTTGTTGTCGGTGAGTATCATCGACAACTTTTAAACTAAGACGGGAGAAAGAGCTACTCTACAGAGAGGGAGAGGTGGTAAGTCACTTATCATCCATAGTTGTTTTCAACTTAAATACTCGTATAATGTCTTACGAGAATAGTCATGGAAGAAATTCATGACAAAGGATTAGTCGTGAAAAAACTTACGACTACTTACGACCGAGATAGTGGTCATAGAAAGACTTACAACCATTCGTAGTCGCGAGAAAAACTTACGACTAGGTCGGTGGTTGTAGAAGTACTCACAACCATTCGGTGATTTTTATCTCCGTCTCTGTCCTTTGTAGGTTAAGCGGTGATTCAAAGACCTTAGCCGATTCACTCGACTATGAAAAGAGGAGTCGAGGAGGCTAAGGAATGAAGTATTAACCCTCTCGGATAGACTTGAGAGGTTGTCTCGCATCTAAGAAATTGCGGGAAAAATAAGCGATAAGTCTTGAACTTAAGACTGTTTTGAGTTTTAACCTTTACCTAACTCTCATTTCTTCTTGAGATAAAGAAAATGAGATGAAGAAACTCGGACCAAGTTGGAGACAAATCTTTGGTCATTCAGGAGTTTTCCGCATTAGCAAGAATAAGGATCAAGAACTTGAGGTTACGAGAACTCAAATGTAACGAGTAAGTAACTCTTTACTGTTGTCCTTTTAGTGTTTTCCTTTTTAATGTCAATTCCTTGTTCGAAATTGTTGCCCAATTGAGAATCCTTGAGGTGAAATCCAAGCAAAGACCTTGATCTACAAATATCTTTGTGTTATGTTCCTCTAGAAGTATTTTTGTTTGGCCAGGTATTATTCTTTTGAACAAGTGGTGAGAACAAAAAGCTTGAGGCTTCGACTTGTACCCAACGGAGATGGAGTCGATGAAGACTAGTCTTCAAGGCAACATCACTCTCTGAACAATGTGTAGTGAGCTACATTACGAGGAAAAACTCCTCGAGAAGATACTATAGCTGCTCACACAAGTACTATTGGAGAACAAGTCGGAAAATTGCAAGAAATGGTGACCACTCGAAGGCTAATCAAAATTTGAATCAATAAGGGAAGCGATCGAAGGCTGCATGTAAGTTACGCTTTAGGCGAAACTTAAAGCTCAAGATCCCCCTTAATGTTAAACCAATCGAAGCCGACTTGATTGTCACGAATCGAGGCAAGTCGTCGATTGTGGAAATCTGATCGATTGGCAAAAGGTGGCGGAGGAAATGCGGCTAGGCTCTCCCCCTTGAGTAATCTTGTAACTACTTTGTAAAGCGGACAATTTTGTTGATGAGTAATATATGATCCGCCTTATTTCACGAAAATCATCTTGTCGAGTAGTTAGTAACTCAAAAGATAATAAGCGAATGAAAGGCGAATGAAAGACTAAGAATTGAAGTCAAATTAATAACTTTATCCTAGCCCCGACTATTTGTTTAGATTGTTTAGACAATCTAAATAAATAGTGTTTAAACAGGTTTTACGAAAACAAAGAGAGGTTTATTTAACTTATAGCTTTTATTACGGTTGTCAAGCCTTTGGTCGAAAGAGTAAAAGCGACTCGACACTAGGAAGTTCCTTCTAGTGGGCGGGACCACGTGCGAAAGGAAAGGCTTCGACTAGGTGATGTTTTCATTTCCGACTAGTTTAATCGAACCAAAACGACAACAGGTTAAGCAGGGCGTCTTAGAGGACTTTAGTAATTCGTTCGTCCTTTTTGGTGGACTTGATAAGTCTTTTCGATAGCAAAAGTAGGAGGCGAGCGGCGCTAGGAAGTTTCCTTCTAGTGGGCGGGACCACATGCGAGGAGGAAAGACTTCGACTAGGTGTGTTTCTTCCTTCGACCGATTAAAACAAATCGAGTACATCAAGGTGGTCGAACAAATGTAAGAAAGTGTACTCTACTTAGAATATTTTTGAATTGGTGAAAAAATAGACTAAGATTGAGAGAGTTGGCTTTGAGAACATTTATTGGATAGAACCGGGCTCTTTGTCTTGGCGGCAAAAATGAGTAACGAGTCAATGCTTGAAATTCCTTCTAGTGGGCGAGAACCACATGCGAGAGGAGAAGTTTCGTCGGATAGCGTTTCTGCCGGCGGTGTAAAGAAAAGCGGGTGCTTTCATATCATAGTCGAAAGATTAAAAAGCACTACTCGAAAATAAGGCAAAAAGAGGTAGAAAGAACACGGACTTTTATTGCACGAGAAACGGTCACACATAAATTTGCGTGGCGGTCGATGTTCCAAGAGTTTGAGAGAACTGTCCATCTTCCATTGCTAGTCGTCACAGGCCACAGCCGAGTTACTTCGACCATTTGTGTAAGGACCTTCCCATTTAGGGAAAGTTTATTCGATTAGACTTGGATTGGCGAGCCTCAATACCAAGTCACCTACAACAAGGCTGCGAGGTTGGACCTTACGATTATAGTATCTGCGCGGGGCTTGTTGGTAGACCGCGAGCGGATTAAGGCTAGGTTTCTCCTCTCTTGAGTAGGTTAATGTCATCTGCTCGAAGTTGTTCTGATACGAGTTGTTGAAGGTTTCAACTCGTGTCGACCGCAATTTTAGCTCCGGAGGAAGCATGGCTTCGGCTCAAAAACTAGAAAAATGGTGTTTCTCTGTTGCTCATTGGTGGTCGTCTGAACGCCCATAATATGGAGGTAATTCTTGTACCCAAGCCCCAGGCGCTTAACAAGTGGGTCGAAGACTCGAGTTTTAATTCCTCGCATTATTTGGCCGTTTGCACGTTCGTAGCCCCATTGCTTTGGGGATGTGCAGCGAAGCATAGCATAACTTGGTACCCAACTCGTCGCAAAATTCACGAAATTTTGCACTTGCGAATGTTTACCATTATGCGTAATTATCAGACTCGGAACTCCAAATCGACTAATTACGCTTCTCATCATGAACCTTTTCTTTGCTTAGTTGTTATCGATTCTGAGTTCGACTTGATCCATTTGTGAGCGTGTCAATAGCCACAAAAGGAATTGAAACCTCCTGGAGCTTTGGGAAAGCGGTCCTAGGATGTCAAGCCCAGTGCAAAAGGCCAAGAAAGAGGTATTGTTTGTAATGCTTGAAATGGTTGGTGTATCATCTACCATGGAATTGTACTTTGGACACACTTTTAACCACCTCCATAGCATCGTGCGTGTAGGCGATAAAAACCTTGTCGAAGGCTTTACCAACCAATGTTACTTAGGGAGGCATCGTCCCACGGATGCCCTTGTGTATATCGTGAAGGAGTGTTATTCCTTCGTTTTGCGGAATGCATCGCATGAGTATCCCTTAGGTTCCTCGTTTATAGAGGACTCCTTCAACCAAAGTATACATTTTGGCTTTTGGGATAATCGATGCGCCTCAAGATCATCTTGGTCGGAACCCTTGCAAAGATACTCGTAGATGGGAGTCATCCGGTATCCTCGTAATCTAATGAGGCCATCTCAAGAGGAGGTGTCTCGGTTCTTCGACCGAGAGCGGTTTTTGAGTTGCTCAAGAAAACTCCTTTTGGTATTATGGATCGGGAAGAAGCCATCAGAGCAAGTTGGTGCGAGGAAATTATCCTTCGAGGATAAATTGTACCTCGAAACCTAAAAATGTTTTCTAGCTTACGTTATACGATAAGTGCCGAGCCATTGTTGAGTTAGAGCATTGGTACTCTTTCCCAATTTGATTCACGACTAGTTGAGAGTCTCCTCTCACGAGTAGTCGACGAATCGAGTGCTTTTTCGCGACTCGTATGCCGACTAGCAAACCTTCGATACGCCACATTGTTAGTGGCACGAAAGTTTAATTGTATGGCATACTTTAAGGTTTCTCGGTGGGAGATACGGGACCACCCGAC
Organism: Hsuehochloa calcarea; assembly: GCA_036346395.1. Classification (NCBI taxonomy): domain Eukaryota; kingdom Viridiplantae; phylum Streptophyta; class Magnoliopsida; order Poales; family Poaceae; genus Hsuehochloa; species Hsuehochloa calcarea. The sequence continues at coordinate 46,197 of JAYEVG010000083.1, read as the reverse complement.
CCAGAGCCACTTAAAGTAAGTGACCCGTCAAAGTACATCATCCAGTGGTCGTGGGAATCGTCTTGGGGATCCGAGCGAGTTGAGTTTGTCCATTCGGCGACAAAGTGCGCCAAGATCTGGGATTTTATGGCCGTTCGGGACACGAAATGGAGTCGAACTCCCAAGTTCGGTGACCATTTGCCATCGTCCATTGTTTCCTTATTATGGAGGATTGCTCCCAAAGGAAACTCGGGCAGCCTGACTATTTTGTGCGCTGAAAATAATGCGCGATTTCCTCGAAGACATGAGGAGGGCATATAGAAGTTTTTGAACACGAGGTAGCGCTCCTTAGGCCGTGTAAAACTTTGGCGTAGTAAACCGGTCGTTATGCGTTTTCACGTTCTACGACCCGATCTGCGCTTTCTTTGCTGTGGCGTGGCGGCTAGGTAAATTAAGGCGTCTCTTACGGCTTTGGAGAAACGAGCAGGAGCACTCGAAGATACCTCTTGACATCCTCAAAGGCAATGTTTGCCTCGTTCGACCACTCAAAACCTTCATGTCTCTGAGAAGTTTAAAGAAAGGTAGTCCTTTTCTCCTAGTCGTGCGATGAAGCGACTTAAAGCCGCCATGCACCCGGTGAGTTTACGGACTTCCTTTTTGTGTTTGGAGGTCGCATCGGAGGATGGCCTTTATTTTTGAGTTTGCTTGATTCCTCGTTCGGATACTAGGAATCCAAGCAATTTTCTGAAGAAATTCCAAACACACTTCTCTGGATTAAGTTTTAAATGGTGCTTTACGAGGTTGTCGAATGTTTCTTGTAGGTCGATGATATGATTAAGTCTCTTAATGCTTTTTACGACTAGGTCATCAACATAGGCTTCCAAATTCGGCCTAATTGAGATGAAAAAGTCGATTGCATTAAGCGTTGAAAAAAAGCAGGCATTCTTTAGACCAAATGGCATTTTGATATAACAAAAGGTACCAAATGGAGTAATGAATGCGGTCTTCTCTTCATCGTTTAGACACATATTGATCCGTGGTGATATCGAATATGCATCTAAAAACTTAATATTTCACAACCCGCATGAATCAACGGTGATCAATACGAGGTAAAGGGAAATCATCTTTTGGACAAGCTTTATTAAGATCGATAAAGCCTCGCACATCGCCATTTGCCGTTTGACTTTTTGACCATTCTGAGGTTAGCCAACCACTCGGGTGATTGACTTCTCTTATAAAGCACGCCTTAAGTAGCTTATCAATTACGATTTAATAGCATCTCGTCGATCGAGGGCAAATCTCGTAATTTTTGTTTCTGGTACTTTATCGGTAGTAAAGCTAGCTGTGCTCGATCACCTCCACAGGGACTCGGGCATGTCGGATGCTTGCCACGCGAAGACATCTGCGTTAGCTCGGAGGAAGGTAATGAGGCGTCTTCCTATTTGGGATCGGAAGTCTCCCAATGCGAGCAGTCTTGAGGGTTTCTGCGTCGGAGGAACCTCTTTGACTTGGTCGTTCGGCTTTAGTGCGACTTTGAAGCCCGACTTGCTAGTCGAAGGTGACTTTCATCTCGAGTTGGTATTTGACCAACCATCTCGAGGATCGTGATCGCGACTATCGCCATCTTTTGTCACATTGAATTGTGATCACTCCTTTGGGACTGGCATCTTAAGACATTGATACCCATAATGAGTAGCCATTAAGAATTTTGCCAAAGTTGGTCGTCAGAGTATGGCGTTATATCTTGATGTCGAAATCGACCACATCAAAGGAGACTTTCTCGTCTGAAATTACTTGGTGAGCCAAATGTTAAAGGAAGAAAACTTGGCCAATGGGTTTGGTGAAGACCCGATGCGATTCCATGAAAGGAATATCGTCATCGCCTTACCTACTCACTGGTACTTGCATCTCGTCCAAGGCTTTAGTAAATAATATGTTTAAGAACTACCACCATCAACTAACACTCGATTGACCGACGGTTGTTGATGGTGGGTTCATTCTAATCGAATCGACTGATCGACTCATAGTGATCAGGCGATCGTCCTTCTCAAAGAGATGGTAACTTCCGGCCACTTGGTAATTTATTGACAAGAGGAGTATGTATGGAATTTACCTCTCGTCCGTGACTTTAAGTTGTCGTTTGGAGTCGTATCTTGATGATCCTCCATAGATATGCTCAGCGGTATGGTGCGGATCTTGGAATGGCATCTCCTCATCATCGGCGACTTTTGACCACTCGTATGTCCTACACTTTCGAGTAGGGAGCGGTGCTTCTTAGTTGTAGTAGTCCTCGAGCTTTCTTTGGAAAACTTCGGCGATTCTGGAGGTCATGTCCTTCCTTTTTATGAAAGGGACACCATCTTGGTTTGTCGTTCCTACGATCGTAGCTTACCTTTGCCTTGATCGGGGTTCGACTTGGTGGTTTAGGGCTCTCTATCTTTTCTGCCAAGACCTCCTTGAAACCACTAGTTTGTGGTTTTGACTTTTATTTTCTTCTTGGACTTTTTGCTTTTTGTCCTTACCAACCTCACTGGCTCTCTAGGCGTGTGTTTCTCGATCGATAGTGTTATTCCACTCATTGCCTCGAAGCGATTGCATATCGATCGGCCATCTCAAAGAGCTCGACAGCGGTGTTGGGAGGATTTAAAGCAATATCCTCTGTTATTCTTCTACTACGGACTCCTTGCTTAAAAGCCACGATCACGGAGAAGTCGAAATTTCGAATTGAGTTCTGAACGACTAAAGCGTTTGATGAATTGGCGCAAAGTCTCGTTGTTGTTCTGTTTGATCGGTGCAAGTCGTCTTCCTTTCGGGCGGTTGTATGTGCCTTGGAAATTTGCACAGAAGATCACGAGGTGTTGCCAAGAGTAGATCGACTCGAGTGGTTGGTTTAATAACCACGATCGGCGGATCCTTGAGCACGATTGGAAGGTAATTCGCCATTCGTGCTCTCCTCCTCCTGCTTTGCTCGGACGGTTGTTGTATAGATCTGAAGAAACTTCGATGGGATTTTGAGATCCATCAAATTTCTCCATGTTCCTTTGGTCGAAAATGAGGTGGCGTGACTCGCTTTCGAAGGTCGGCGAAAATGCGGCATCCGTAATTACTTCTTGGCGCCTTCTTTGTAGGAAAGAAGGGTTAATGTCGCCGGTGATCGTATCTGACGATACGACAGCGGTGACTGATACATTGTAGGTCTCGGTTCTTGAGGAATACTCCTCGTAATCCACCGTTGTGAATTTCTTTGCGGAGTAGTGATTGATCACCTCCTCGGAGGGCTACTTGATCATCGGCCGATTGAAAAGTATTTCTCGAATAGGAGATCGATGTGACTTATGACCGTGTCGATTCCTCTGTGAGAAATATTCGATTGGTAGTAGTCAAGAAATCGCATTGCTACGACTACAGAATGTTGTTGACGAGGTACTTCGGTCTTGTCATCACGATTCGAAGCCTTTGCGCAATCTCCTCGACAAAGAGATCGTATCTGGCGTTGAGCAAGCTCTTGATTGGGATTCTCAAGCAAGTCGTTGATGTCTGAGTTCTTGTACCTCCTGTGGTGATATTGAATCGCCCAGCGAGTTCTTACAGGCTGCAATTTTCTTTCTTGGATGACCTCAAAATCCTCCCGTCAGATTTTGAGGCCTTCTCGATGGAGTGCGAGAATGTCGAGGATTTCTCTCGCGTTCATCAGTGTTGGTTCTCTCTGTCGCGGTGGTTCCCTTGCCATTACTACGAGGAGGCGCGGTCGTGATCTTGGGGAGGTTCTCATTTCGACCTCCATGAGGTTGACTCGATTTGAGGAAGGGCGAAGACCTCTCGTTGATGATTCTCACTTGCGCTTGAGGCCTCCCGCTTGAGGAGTGCTCGAGAGACACCATCTGGCGACTTGGAGTAATCCCCTCCGGTGGGGAACTCAGGTTATAATTGTCTCCGTCATAAATGAGATCTGCGGAGGCAGTCGTATTTGTAGGAAAAGCATGCTTGATCCCACTATCTCTGAGTTACCACGAGAGATAGGATCACAAGATCTTTGGTGGAGTCTGGAATGGTGGCTTCGGGACTTGTCTCACCAGTCGGACCGCCTTAAGGAACTTGGACACTTAGAGGAAAAACTCTCATTGTGTCGTGAGTCCTCACAGGTGCGGTTACAGTCGGATTGACCCTTGTCCTTGGAGGGAATTGGCTCCTCTGTTGGGCGTATCGTTGTGGGGATAAGGATCCTCCTCAACTCCATTGATGGGATGGTTTCTGGAGAATAATCTCGGAGGAACATCACCATCGTGGATGCATCACTCGGCTCGTAGTCGAAACGGCATCCATGTCGGCGTCTGCGTGTCTGCCAAGTCGAACCAGTTCTCCTCGTTCCATTCTCTGCCATGCTAGCATGAGATTGGAAAAAGAGAGTATGTTGACAAGAGATTACGGAAGATCCCACGGTCGGCGCCAGCGTCGGTGTATTAGAACCGATCTTACGTAAAGATTGTTTGATTCGGGGTCTCCTAGAGATAAGATCACGCGAGTGGATTGACACGGGATGTTTAGGCGAGTTGGGCCTTCTCGGAGAGAATAATAACCCTAATCTGTGTGTATGGTATTCTTGATGATCAAGTAAAAGACTAAGACTATTACAGAGAATAGCACTTGTGTTCCTACTTGGTAGCTCTTGTTTTTCTTTCCTATCTCTCGATTGATGCCCTTATATAGTCGTGAAGAAGTAGCCGTTTAGTCCTCACGGAAGATCGCCTAATTAATGTAATGTGAGCGCATGATGGTAGTAATTACGGCGCCTTGACTTCTTCACGCCGTCGCAATTATCTTCGAGAGATAATGGGGTATTTACACACCATGTCTGCGGAATAATAGTGCGTGTAGGCCGTTGGATTCCTTAATCAATTGGACCTACCGTGCGTAGGTTTGATTATAAGGTGGTCGTAGTTTTCTGGTCGTAGAAGGACTTACGATCAGGTAGCAGTCGTAGAATAACTTACGACTATGTAATGGTCGTAGAAGGACTTACGACCATGATGTAGTCGTAGAAGAACTTACGACTATGGGGGTGATTGTAGAAGAACTTACAATCAAAGGTTAGGCCTCTCCCTTATAGAAATAAGGGGTACTTCTGGGGACTATGTGACATCATATTTACCCATAATAAGAATTACAGATAAAAGATAAAATGAGGATTATTAGATCCTCGTCAAGCTTCTTTGGCCACTGACTTCTTCAACAATGTCGGCGCTTACTACTCGTTGTCGCTGCTCTTGGCTCCTTCAACTCTTGTGTTTCTCTCCAGCGGCTCCAGCAAGCAGCACGATATTGTACTCGTTGAACGATTAAGGTGAGCAACACAACAAATAAAATGATTTTCTCTTTTCCTCCGCTAATGAGCAGCAAGTACATTTCTCTACAAAATAGGTGATCAGATCTACTGCTCTGTCTCTCTCTTCTCCGCTAGGAACCCTTCCTCTTTTCCTCCGCTAACGAGCAGCAAGAACATTTCTCTACAAAATAGGTGATCAGATATGCTGCTTTGTCTCTCTCTTCTCCGCTAGGAACCGGTAAGACTTCGCTACATCTATTCTCTTTTCTCCTCCTCTCTCTTCTCTTTTTTCAGAATTAAAATAATTTTTTCACCGAATTTTGAGAGTATATATAGTCAGTTCCTATCGCCAGTTAAACTGACACCATTTCAACTGGCGATTTGCACACTCTTAAATGCAAATCGTAGTTGGAACGACGACCAGCAGTAAATAGGTTCTTGCCGCCATTTGAAATGGCGACAGGAGCATGTCACCAGGTTAAATGGCAACACGCACCTTATTTTTGTAAAAAAAATTGACTTATTTTTTTGTAGTTATCTTTTAGATTAATATTGTTTTAAAACAATTCTTGCACGGCGCACGTGTCCATTCTCCAGATTCTCGAATCGAAAATCTGTTTACAGTAGCAGCTACTTTCCCTAAACGAAAAGGTGACCACGAAGCGATTCCACTCCATTTCATTGCCAATTTGCCAAAAGAGCCCTTTCGACTAGGTGTGGTCGTACTCGATAAACAGTACTCAAAATGATCACATGATTGGTTTCGGGAGCAGTGCTCCTCTTTTTGTCTTTTTTATTTCTTCAACTCACGACTTCACAGCTCAACTCCTGACTCATGACTCCAACTCTACTTCACAACTCAACTATCAACTCACGACTTCACAACTCAACTTCGTACTTCTTGACTCAACTTTACATGGCACTATGGCCTGCTTTATATACACACGCAAACTCAGGCCTAAACCGACTCACATACGCACACGACTCCGGAAACAACTCTGACTTGGCTGCAGCTTCTATGTATCCTACCCAAACTCAATATTTCTTAATCTTGTACAATATTAAAATCCCAACCGTCGCCCTCTTAATCTTGTAACAAGATTAAAAAAATAATCACTCCATTTTGATTATCTTGATCTTCTCACGTATTTGAACTTCCAAGTCCTCTTTTACATGCACTTCCGTGCACTGTTTCTTTCTGGGCCGATACCGCCCTACCGCTTGCGCTTGCTCTATCCTAGCCATGCACAAACTAGCGCTTGCCGCGTCTCGCACCTGTATTGAACTCGTCCTTCCTAGCACGCCCGCCTGGGCTGGAGCACCTGCTTCCATGGCTGCCTGGGCTTTGCCATTACCTGAGCCCCCCGCTCCTCTCTTTTGGAGCAAGTCTGCCCACTTCCCCACGTACATCTTAGCTGAGGTTACACCGCCTCTCCCTTCTACGGAGGCGCTGATCCCTTCGTTCGCTACATGCTCGTGAACAACTTTGAGCACCAACTCTTGCTGATAGGACCCGCAGCCTTGAATTTCTAAGACGCCGCTTGGTGCATGCACGTGGATTGCAAGCATGTGGGGCCCGCCATCTCCAGTAGTGTCTGCATGCTTGAGGGGCATGCTGCCTCTTGCGTCGGGTCCTCCCAAAACGTAGCCTTCCCCGCCACTGCCTTTGCCTTCGTAGCCGAGTCCTCCTGAGCCTGGATGCATCTCGGGCCGACTTAGGCTGCTGCCCGCCGCGCCTGCATGTCTGCCTACTTGGCCAGCTCCTGCGTGCGCTTGTGTTCGTCCACCCTCAGCAGTGCCTAGAGCAACATGTCCCTGGATCCCTCCAGTTTGACCACCCGAGCCGCTTCATTGCGCGCCTCATGACCCGCTGCCCGGGCCACCTGTATGTACACTGCGCTCATAGTGTGCGTGGGACTCGCTGCCCCCTGCAGCATTCAGCGTGCCTGACTGCGTCCCGTCTGGACCTGGTTTAATACTTCAGTTCCACTCTGGCTCCTCCAGACTGTCCTTTTCACAAACCGGTTTACAAGTTTTTAGGAAAATTTTGTACAACCGGTTCGAAGATTTTTTTCACATTCATCAGTAGATCTTTGTTTTTTATCATAGACACACAAGAACTCATCCTGCAGCACCACTCTGCACCCTTCTTCCTTGTGAGCAAGGAGAGAGGTCTCTAGTTGTATGTGTTGCATCTAGAATTAGATTTCATATCCACTTGAGCTTGTGCATTCGTTGCACGTGGTGAGAGTCAAGCAAGGGGGTTGACTTATTACTCTTGGAGTTTGCCGACTTCTAAACGGCATTGGAGGCGTCGTGCCCGGTGATCTCTTCAAAGAATATTGTGAAGAGGCCTGGCGTGGTGTAAATGTTGGAGCTCACCTACTCGGAGCGGGAAAGAGTTACCACTAGTAGATTTGAGGTGTTTGGCTTAATTCGTGGAGCCGGTCCAATTAGTTTGGGCTTACCTCAATGTGGATTAGGGGAAGTCTCCGAACACCACGGTAAAAAGTCATTGCGTTATTGTGGTTTATTCTCTAGTGATTTACTTTGTGCAATTTACATTTCTAGAATTAAATTACTTAGATGTCTTTTTATATTTGCTATCATTGATATTGTTTTATATTGTTGGTGCACTTAGTGAGACTAGTTGTTTTAGGCCTTATTTGTGCAAAATCGATTTGACTTTCTCTTCCGCATTATAATTCGATTTTAGCAAAAATAAAATAAAAATAAAACATCCTATTCACCCCCCCTCTAGTCGGCCTTCTCGATATTACACATGTGTACTGGCGTGAATGTACTACTTTTCACGCCATTATCCCTGGTGTGGCATAACCGTGCTGCCACGCTAGGGTTTGTCCAGTTCTAGTGGAGTTGGAAAAATATCATCCCTCTCTGGTGCTAAGTCCTATCACGCCAACAATCTTGGCGTGACAGAACCGCTCTGTCACACCATGATATATAGCGTGGCAAAACAATACCGTCATGCCAGAGTTTGTGTCGTTCCAGAGGAGTTGCACAAACGCCATCGCTCTGTGGTGTTAATTCCTGTCACACCAAGATTGTTGGCGTGATAGCACCGCTCTGGGGTAGGACACGTGAGCGACGTCGCTGCCTTACCCTACATGGCTAGTGTTCTTTACTCATGTGCTTTGCCCAGGTGTGTCCACGCTCGTGACACTCAGAGAACCTGTTGGTTATGGTGGCGTCATTAAAGTCCTCGAGGCTGTACATTTCTTTACCAGATTACTGTGAGAGGTCCATTTCATTACGAAGTCTCTCCCTCTTCCTCCGACCACATCGCTTATTCACCATTTCTTTGTCGGGAACATTTTCCTCTCCCACGTACGGTGGCCAATGCGAGGAATCAAGGTAAGGCTCGAATCTCTGCTACGAAGTTCATCATGGCTACCTTTGAGAATTCCTCTGCAATGCAGGTGTTGGAAAGGTGACTTACGCCGCACATGCGATAGGCGGTCATGATGTGAGAGTATGGGATATGTAGCAAAGTTGGGACCATGCAAGTACAATCACCCGCAGTTAGGTTGACTCTATGGTTTCGGCCACCATAACACTCGCCCCCTATTGATGTGCCCCAGTTGCCCTGACGGCGTAGACATGCAAAGTCGGATCGTATTCCTCCGCCTCATGATTGCATGACTCTTCCTCCCATAGCAAGGTGTTTGGCAGCAGCCGCACCCCCAAAGCTCGGCGGCATTGTATGCACCCTTGCACGAGTCCATAGATCGACAAAGTATGAGTTGATCTTCCTAAATAAGTACTCCAAGATAGCCAAGATTGGCATAGCCCAAATACCCTTAATAACGTTGTTGAATAGCTTGGAGATGTTCATTATCATCAAACCATACCTACAACCACCTTCGTTGTATGCCTGCGCCCACTTCATCTTCTGCTGCAAGACCTCGTCCAACCACTTATTCCCTCTTTCATTGGTCAGTCCCCTCAGCTCTATCAACTTGACCTTGAAATCCCTCTTCTAAAAACATCCACACAACAGCTTGAACTTTCTTGTAAGATCTTCCCTACTGCATTGCTTAAAGAAATTTACCGCTAAGTGACGCATACACCACCTATGCAGCACATCCGATGTCAGTCAAGCTTGCTCTTCACAGTGTTCGAAATACTGTGGTGCCAATCTGAGACGATGCAAACTACTCGCCCAGTCCCAATGAGGCGTAGACGAACTATATCCATGAACCAATGCTAGCTTGCATTGTTGTCACCCTCTGTCAGTGCGAATGCTAATGGAATCACCTGGTCCTCCGCATCAATACCCACAGCGAGTATCAAGGCACCATAGTACTTCTCGGTTAAGAATGTGGCGTCAACTGATAAGACATGCCTACAATGCTTGGAGGCCTCTTTGGCTCTTTGCATTGCCCAAAGGACCAGTACACCCTCTCAAGAATATGTTTCGTAACCCCTCCATCGGGTTCCAGTTGGTTTCCATGCCAATGAAAAAACTCCATGCCTGGATTCTTAGCCTGCATAGCGGTTAGGATTCAAGGAAGCAACCCGTAAGCCTCCTTCCAATCAATTCCACGGTAACTGCATCATTCTCTGCTTTGCCCTCCATGCTTTCTCGTACTTCACACGGTACTTAATGAATCCAAAGATAACCTCAAGGTGGCGGCAGTCACATCAGGATCGACAGCCACAACCCTGGTAATACGCTTTGCAATGAAATTAGCGATCGTCTGAAGGTGCTCACCGAACACTCGTGCAGTCCCACAAGAGTGAGGCTGCTTCACATTCGCTATTTTCTATTGCTTGTTCAGAGTTTTGCGCCCCCATACCTTCTATCTGCGCCCCGTTCACACCTAACGGTATACCTCTTGTTCACATTACAGTGTTGCACTACAAACGAACGATGGTGTCGCACTGAGTATTCTTACAGCCAAACCTTCATATCCTCCATACTTGAAAACAACATGTTCTTGCATATTAGGTCATCCTCCGGATCCGCAATGTTATTCCTGTTCTTCAACCCATTTGCGCAGACCGCGTTATTAGCCATTCTGGCATCATCGAATCCATGCACCGACGGGATCTCACCCATTACACTGCGAAGAACCAAGCCTTCCTCAGAGGAGAAAAGCGGAGCGGGAGCTTCGTTTTCGGTCAAGCTCCAGCCTTCGTCGGACTCAAGGTCACCAGTTGTTCCATCTTGGAACACTTTTTTCTCAAGCTCGTTGTTCATTACAGTGCCATCTAAATCAGTCACAGGGTCAGTAACATGGCGCGGGGAAGAAACATGCACGTATGACAGATCCACCAACGGAGGGGGCATTGTTAAGACCGACACCAGCGAACTCTTGAGAAGGTTGCTCCTCCATTGGCGGGGCCTTGCAAAAGATCGAGAGTGGATTCTAGTTCCTCAATGTTGCCATTGACCACATCCAAATTATTCCACATATCCTCAACAGCTTTTTTCCTCTCCACCACAACCTCCAACGATCGGATCTGAGATGCAAGCACAACCTCCTATATATGTCTCAATCATTGTCGGACGAGATTGACATCAACAAGGCATGCACCTTAGAACCCAACCCAGTGTCATATCGCCCCTGTATTCCAACTACGACCCCCGACTCATCCCATCCAAAGGTCGACTCAATCCTCGTCAAAAGAGTTTGAAATCCTGGTGATTCTCGAAACACAAGAATGGTCACTTCCGTACCGCTTGATACAACCCGTCGCACCGAACTTCTCGTTCGGTCATTCTTATCCATTTTACGCCATACTTGAGTCCATCGACTTTACCCAGTATCCTCGATCGTTCTGAATCTCAGCACTCCAAGTCTAGTCTCGATCATCCTCGCCGTTGACCGTCGTTGACTTCCAAGCCACCTGCACAACAATAGACCAAAAAATCGATTCCGGAAACAAGTTCTTCTCAACTTGACCTACGTTAGTCAAAACATACATCATGCAACACATATGCACTGAAACCCATGAACTTGACCTAACCAACAAGCATCGCCGCCAAGCTGGCCGGCGAACAAGTCAAAACCGGTCAGACCGCCACCCATAGCCGGTCTGACCGCCCAGTAAGGGACTTAGCCAAAATTTCTCCCTGCAAATCCGAAACCTCTATGAAAATTTCAAACGAATAGAACTTTTGACTCGAAGCTCCAAAAATTATGAGACTAAGTTTAGGAGAATCTCCTCTCTTGCCTACACCCTCTATTTTTGGTCTAGCTCCAAATTCAAAGACACTTTCTTGGCGGTCGGACCATCGCCCATGGCCGATCGGCCGCTAATGACTTCAACGACACTTGAATTTTGTCGAAAACGCGTGATTCGACAAACCTTCAATGCCATTGCCAATTGTAATATCATTCTAAGATCGGAAGCATATCCCCATGATATCCACACCCTGCAAGCGCCTTTCTAGATCCTGCTCCCCCAATTTTTCCTTTGTGCTCTGATTGTGTTACCCGATTCAGAGACTGGGGGATTCTACGCTAGCCTAGACCTAGTTAGTATTCTTGAGTGCAGCTGTAGATTCAGAACCGTTGCATTGCACCTGGCCTTTATGTAAATCTGTACTGCTCCTTAGCGGGGTAACTGAACCGTATGTTACAGAAATGTGGGAAGATTTGGGGTGAGAACATCTAAAGTACGGCTTCTGGGGTTAGATTTGGTGAAGAGTTTCTGCGAACTGTTATCTTGCCTTGGTAACTCATCTGTGTTACATACAACTCGACTCAGACTCTGATGCCCCCCTGTATTCGCGTGCTGTATGTTCAAAGCATTCATTCCGCGGGTTGCACGCGTATGTATGTATGTATGTATCTGAAAGGAGCGGAATGGGAAGGGAGCAAAGCCAAGTTAAATCACATACGTAGCGACGTGCCAGCATGGCATGGATGATGATGATACTAAGTGGTAAGTGCGAAGAAGAAGAAGATTGCTTCAGTGGGTGGTAATATAATGTAGCAGGTGACTCTCGCTCTGAAGCCTCAAGCGGACCAACCAACGAAGCAAAACCCATTAAGCATCAGGAGATGTCATCAGGTTCAGGTGGCTTGGCTTCAATCTCTTTCTGCCACACTTGATCTGGACACCTAGTGTCATCACGTATAGCAGCAGCACATTGCTCAAACTAGAAAACAAAATGGAAAAATGGAAAACAAGTCAATCGTGTGATATGCACCTGAAGTTGTGGCTCTCGTTTCCCTCGGATTTATAAATTGCCGCCGGTTAGGACCATCGATCCCTTTTGTGGTGGAGGAGATAGCTGCATCTCTCTCTCTCTCTCTCTCCCCCACCCCGTGCTTGGGAAGTGGGTGGTACAAAGAGTACGATAAATAAAATTCTACTTTTTAAATTAAATTTATGATCGATCCAGCCTCTAGAAAGAAAAATATGTGCTAAACATATGAGAGAGAAAAAGGTTAACTTTGACGTAGCAGCTAATGTTGGAGTTCATGTTCTTGTTTCTAAGAGCTAAGTGAAAAACTTAGCCCCCTCACATTGTACATACCCTAAGTCCAAGCCACTTGAGACCTTCTACATCTGGTTGAGATCACTAGCTAGCTTGTAAGATGGGGTGTTAATTATGCAACTTCTACTTAAGTTTAGACCTTCTACATCTGGTTGAGATCACTAGCTAGCTTGTAAGATGGGGTGTTAATTATGCACTTGCAAATTACATTTGATTTGCAATTGGAATAGCCAGGGCCTGCATATTTAGTTTTAGGCCATCCTCCACCACAATCCAGCTGCATTGGGATCCAGATACTTTGCATTACTGCCCAAAGGCGTTGTATGAACAGTGCTTTTGTGAGTGCGTGAAGACACTCCATCATGAGTCTTGTAACGACAGCGACAACAATGAAATATTCTTGTGGCAAAACATTGTATCTATGCTATTCGTTTTTTTATTTTTGACCGGACGGTGAAGATCACTCCTATTGGCATGCACTGTAAATCCTCTGTATTGAATCCTTCAATGCAGGGGTGCCAATCTTTCAATGTAGAGGGTGTCAATCACATACGTTACTTATGGCCTAGACCTTTAAAATGAAGGGTAGATCTCAGTCTACCCTTCATTTTAAACTTCTAATCACCAACATTTCTTGTGTAATACATTTTTCCACTTGGCAAGCTTCTGTCCACTAATTTCTTTCCCCAAAATCCCACTCTCATTCGATCTAATTAGTAGATCAAAGGTCGTGAACGTTGTTGTTGTTGTTATTATTGTAGTAGTAGTAGTCATTATATCGGTTGAAAGCAACACTAGTTAATTTTAGCGTCACCAAATTTAATATGTCTTGCACTCAACCCAATCAGCTGCTAAGGTTAAATTGTTGCAATTTAGGTTTTCTATACTTGTTTTTTTTTTTTTGCTAAAACTCAAGCTTCATTTGAAATTTCCAAACAGAAATGAAAAACTTTTTGGAAAGACCCAAACAAAAAAAAAAAAAAAACTGTGCCAGATCGAGGTTAGAAGTGCACTTACAAAGCACACTATGAGTATGAAATTATGTAAGCATCGATCAACTTCAAACAAAGCTAAGCTCCTCCTAAAACATGTGGCAGGGGGTTTTTTGGCACTATTTTTAATACGGGGGGTGGTGGTGGGCCCCACCCAACCTTGGCCCGACGGTACGGTTGGTTGGGTGTGGGCGTGACGTGGCCGGGGAAAAGCGCCTCTCTCTCACTGCAGGTGGCCCCCGCGGCGCCGGGCATCCCCAGCCACTAGATCCCTGGCCGTTCTGGAAATTTCGAGCCCTGGCAGGTGGGCCCCACGTCCGACGTGGCCGGCCTCCCCTCCCCTCCCCTCCCCTCCCTTTCTCCTCCTCCGCTCCCAACAATCTCCCGCACCCGCGGTCTCCATTTCTCTCCTCCTCCGCTTCTTCTCTCCTCCTCCCGCCTCGCCCGGCCCGCACGTGCGGCCCCGCTGGCTCTTTAACCGCGCGCCACCTCCCAGGCCCCCACGAGCCGCTCGCCGGGTGTTCCCCGCGATTTTGTTTTTTCCTTTCGAGCAGTCTGTTCCGGGTTTCTTTGGCCCCGTCAGGAGAGGTTTTGGATGCTCCTGGGCGATCCCGGCGAGAAAGGCGAGGGCTTGCTCCTTGGAGTTGCTGTTTCTGTTGCCGGCTGCTTCTGTCTTCGCGCGAGGTGGTGAGGGGAAGCGGAGATTCGAACCCCGTGGACGGCTCATGGCTTCCATGGAGCAGGTGGAGGTAAAGATCTCTCTTTTGCTTTGCCGCGCGCCTTCTCTTCTTTCGCAGTGTGCTTGATTTTTATGTCTTCCGTGTTTGTTTTCGGCCTGTCAGTGTTGCAAAGTTTGATTGGCGCGGTAAATTTTGGCGCTGGTTAACTGAAGATTTTTATCGGTCAATGGTTTTTTTTGGGGTGGATTATTGCACAAAAAAATGTTTTTAATGGTAATATTTTATCTGTCTGTTAAAGAATGTCCTGTTCTAGATGCTTCTCTCTTTTTTTTGGGAGGATACAAATCACAATATCTTTAGAGGCTTGGAGAACGAGATGGGCAATACTACCATAGTGGAGTACAAGTAGACTAGTAGTTAGTTAAACATACAGAACCAAACACGCCCGGAGCCCGCAATGCCAAATCCAGAAACTTTGGTGCTTACTATACTAGGTCGTTTTGTCAATGGGCTGTATCTATTGTTCTTTTACAATGGTAACTGGTGGTACATTTCATTTAGATCATGAATCGCTAAAAACCAGTCAGTAAATTTCAGTTTTAATAGTTGCTACAGTGATTCTGTACTAACCCTTGTACGTATTTAAGTCGATGCCATTTAATCAGAAACAATGTAAAAGCTCAAATTACGCTGTAGTATTCACCCATATGTCCATTTTGCTATGGTAAAATTTGTCACGATTTGAGTTAATAACTGTGTGCAGCAATAGCAGTACATTTTAGCTAAGGCGCTAATCTTTGTTTTCTGTTCTTGTCTGCCTCTAGGAAAGGGATAGATTGGATTCATCTGCCTTGCCAAGCAACAAAAGGCTGTCGTTGGATGTTGTCAAACCTCCCTTGATGGATGATGCGATTGCAATGCAACCCAAGGAGGGGATGGATGAGTACCCTGTCAAGGTAGCCGTTTCTTGTCCCACTTTAAGAACTCTACGCAGTTGCCGGTTGGTCCCATCATTATATATTGGAGGATTGCCACTGTGCCTAATGATTTCTAACCTGCTTGAAATAGGTTCGGAAGCCCTATACGATCACAAAGCAGCGGGAGAAGTGGACGGAAGAAGAGCACGACAGGTTCCTGGAGGCATTGAAGCTGTATGGTCGGTCCTGGCGCCAGATACAAGGTGTGTGCAGCCTATATATCTGACCTTACACTAGACTTGAGGAAGTTGGTTAGTGTCTCTGATTCATCCGAACTGTTCTTTAGAACACATTGGCACAAAGACTGCTGTCCAAATTGAGTCATGCTCAGAAGTTTTTCTCAAAGGTGACTAGTCCTTCCTGTAGTTATGATAAATTTGGCTGCTACATTACTGCATTGACAGTGCTATATGTTTGTATAGCTATATGTGCTTGTGAAAACAGAATCGGTAACAGTTAATTTGAACTGTTCGGATGTCTACCTTATTCTCATGCAGGGTGTTTATTGTGCAGGTGGTGCGCAAGCCTGGGGCTACTAACGCAATTGAGATCCCTCCCCCTAGGCCAAAGAGAAAACCATTGCATCCTTATCCTCGCAAATGTGTGAATTCTTGCAATGGGGCAAATCCAGTAATGGGGCAACCGAAGCTTGCTCCAATTTCATCTTCATCTGGTTCTGACCAGGAGAATGGTTCTCCGGTGTCAGTGCTATCTGTGATGCAGTCATCTGCCTCTGGATCATCGATGTCAAATCCGTCAACTCGTTGTGCCTCCCCAGCGTCATCAGATGATGGGAATAATGTTCCTCCATTGGTGAATGGAGAGGAAAATATGCAACCTTGTGAACATACAGGGATAGATCAATCCCACAGGGTAAACAACCACCCTTTGAATCAGCCTTACTACGGGACAACCTTAATGAATAAACACTTGAACTTATTAGGCTGCTCATGTTCCTGTTGCAGGAAATAGATCAGGACAACAAAGATGCAGATATGTCTGAAGAGGATTCGTCAGATGGGGCGCAAGAAACAAGTTTGAAGCTGTTTGGGAAGACAGTTGTCATCCCAGACCCTAGGAAAAGATGTTACCCAGAAATGGGCTGTGAAAATGGTGAGCAAATATCTCAATCCTCTAACCAAGAAACATCACAAGCCTCATTAGGTGGAGAGGTTCCAGCATATACTGTACCGAATGGATGGCTTCTTCCTTGTAATTCTTTCCCATTCCGTTTCGGGGAATCAACGGATGCTAGAATTGCCCGTTTACATGTATGGTGGCCTTACTACGGATTTCCTGTTGGTCATCCAAGAGGATTAAGTACGGTGGCGCAGAATGAAGCTACTGATGAGAGTGATGCCGGGAAGAGCCCTTCAGTTGAATTGAGCTCAGACTCTGAGGGCAAGGTGCATACAACCCTTAAGAACTTGAAAGCAGTCGAGTCGCTTGGAACGATTCAGCTCCCAGAGTCAGCTATAAATTTTGAGCTAAAACCGGCGCAAATTCAGCCTTTGTAAGAGTGAAGCCGAGCAGCAGCGGAGACCAATCGGTAAGGGATTTGTGCCGTACAAAGATGTAAGATTGAATAACCAAAGCGCAAGTTGTTTCGCATCTAATTTGACTGAGAATCAGAACAGTAGGAACCAGTTCCATATTTCCATGTTCCAGTGTAATTTTACGTGCAGAGATCGGTGGTGCACGGCAGTCGGTGGAATGTGCATTGTTTCCTGCTTGTGCCTTAAAGGAGATGCAAGTAGTTGCTGTTAAGTGTTAAGACTTGAAAAAAGTTCTGTAAGGATACCAATCTCTGCTCCCATGTTGTATAAGGAAGATTTTTTTAACTCTTGTTGAAAGTTAATTCCTAATGGAATCTTGATTTCTCTCTGAGATCAGAAATTTTGTGCGTTAGAAGTTTCTGTGACTGTCTTCTAGAGAGGTAGTATTCTGTGATGTTGGTACAGGTGTTGGCAAAAGAGTTTGAAGATGCTGATGCTTGCTGGGCAGAGCTTGCTCCACTTCGATACAGGTCTGCTTGGGTTCCTTGCTACACTTGTCAGAATTTGATGTCCAATGTGGTAGGACATGGTTTCATGCGACCATATGGGTTGCCAACCACAAACAGTAAATTTTGCCTCTTTAAGCGTGACAAAGTTTGGCAACGATCTGAGCAGTACTCCCACTCAAAGATCGAAATCCCATTTCCGGGGGTAAATGATTTACCAGCCGACGATCGGTACCGGTAATTGGCCGGTTACCGAAAAATTCAAAAAAAAAACCGGGCTGAATTTGAACATCAAATTTTAAATCTGGGTTTTAACAAACCGGTCCGGTTACCAGCTGGTAACCGGGAAAATCGGCGAAAAAAACTAAAAAATATAGAAAAATGGTAATTAGCAAATTAAAATTTAGAATAATGCAAATATTAATGAGAAAGTGTTTCAAGTTGTACATAAAAAGTTCTCCTTGGTAGCTTCACTCTCTAGAGCAGTCCTCTCGTCCAAGTGTTTTAAAGCATGTAAAATAATAAAAAACATAAGTTAATGGTAATGAATGATAACTTGACTAGTATACTAAAAACAATAATGAGTAGTAATTCATACTAATATATTATAGAGAAACGCGAAGGTTGTGCAATGTAGTCATTATTATCATAGAGTATAAGTCATTCAAATTGAGCTAGGTGAGCTTTGTATTGATCTCAAGTGTGTGTTTTGTGGGTATATTATAGACAATGATTGTAAAGTTGTTGGTAATATTCGGGTTCGACCCACTGGCAAACTATTCTGGCATTAGCATTGAAGGACACAAGACCGTAATGGGAACTAGGATCAGAAGAGATGTCTGACAAATGAGAATCATCATCAGAAGGTAATATATTGGCATCTCAACGTCCATAAGTCCGAGTAGACCTTGAGCTAGCATGGGATTCATAGGAAGAAGAGTCATGTGGTTGATATTGATCTTTTTGACGACTCTTAGCCCTCGTGTAGGTTTTATGAATTGGTCTTAAAGCATGAGAACCATGATCTTCATCCTGAGTAGCATGCGTGAAGTTTTGCTCACAGGTGAATTCCAATGGTTGGTCTTGTCCTAAATCATGAGCTGTCCCACCATCAGCAACATCATCAGACGACGGAGAGCTACTATCACCAGACTCTTAGTACTAAACTTCATCAGATGGCGGACTTTCTGTTTCTTCATCACTTCCTACAATAACCTCCTCAATGGCCTTTTTCTTCTTCTTATCAGACACTTGTTTCCTTGTTTGTGTAAGTGAGGCAAAGTCCGCAGCAAATTTTTCAGTTGGTTGGCTACAATATTTCATTTTCCCAAGATGACTCTTGCCAATATTTTTTTGTTTGTCCATTGCTTTAACGGTTCACCATCTAGTGCTTTATCCAATTCCTTTTGAGGGATGGCATCAACTACAACTGTAGATAGCATGAGGGGCTCACCTTCCTCATCTAGTATGGACTTCGATTGTATCATGGAGCTATCAAGCCATTCATGGATTGGATTCTCTCTGTCGTACAGAGTGGCATTTATTAGATCGCCAAAAGGATCTACATCCCTATCTTCATTCCTAGTCTCGTGCTCTTGCAATCGTAGCCTTAGATTGTAGTGGACATACACGAATTTATGTAGTTTCTTGTACCCAAGACGGTTCCTCAATTGTGTATGTACCAATGCAAATGTGCTCCAATTACGTTCACATCCACTGGACGAAACACACTGCGAGACAATCCGCAAGGCATATTTTGTTAATGTTGGTGTCTGCGCTCCAAACGTCATCCACTATGTAGCTACAAGTAACATAAAATTTGTGTTAAACTCGTAGTGATAGGTCATTTTTCATGTATATGTAAGTTCATAATAACATACCTGCAGAATGACGATTAGCACTCATGTAAGCCTCATTTGAAGCAAATAAACCTCATCGATTACGATATAATTCTAGCTCGCCTAGAGCCTGCACTGCGTCATCGGGTATATCGGTTATTCTTTGAATTGCCATTGTCAGGGAAGCGACGAGGGCTGGATTCTTCCCCAGACTATATAAGTTGTGGCTCTGCGGGTTTAGAAACGATGTTGTGCAAACAAACACACTTAGAATGTTAGAAAAAAAAACAACAAATTACAATTCTTGTTTGGATTTAGGAAACTATGAACTTGCCTGGAACTATATATGTGTGGTCCTTCATCATTGCAATTCTTCTATTAATAAGCTTTATAACACGATCATAAGTGGACTTATCTTGTTTTAATACGTCTTGAAGTTCAAAATTGAGATCATACGTCTTTGCAACCATTCCTGCCACTGTTGTGGGTTTCTACTGGTCTACATATCTGAGTAGTCGGTAAATTGGTTCTACCAATTTTATGACTCAATCCATACTCGACCACCATTGTCTACTTGTGAGACAGGAATACATGTATTCTCCTTCTTCGGTCGTGCTCAAATGGTTGGAGGCCCATAGATTCGACACCATCCACTTCGTGAACTTTACTTTTCTATCCCAAAAACGTTTCAAGAAAATAAATGTCGTTCCAAACCTTATGGCGTTTGGACGAACTATCTTTCCTCCAATTTATTGGTGTATTTCATTATGGAGGCGACTGTGGTTGTATAGGAACCGACAAATTCTCTTAGCCGCCTTGACAACAGCATCAACCTCCTCGAACTGGCCAATATCCTTCAACATAAGGTTGACGGTGTGCACTGCACATGGCTGCCAGACTAAAGTTAGATACTCTTCAATTACCAGTTGGCATACTTTCTTGTAGTTCGCATCATTGTCAGTCACAATCTGCATGACATATTTAACGTCAACTTCTTCCACAACTCTACGAATATCACGATACAAAAAGTCAGCATTTTGTATGTCATCAGTTGCATTCACTGACTTATGAAAAAATATTCTTCCATTGCAGGACAACATGAAGTTAATGATACTCATTTGTGTAGGCTCAGTCCATTAATCACACATAATATAGACTCCATATATATCCCAGTCTTCTTTGAACTGTGTCACATACTCATTTACCTCTTGTTCGTTAGCACCAAGATATGTCCTATCGATTTCATACCCTCTTGGTGACGGAATCCCTTGGCCAAGTTTTGTAACTCTTTGATGGCGGCACGAAAATAAGGACACTCTGTCTTAACTCCTGCAATGTCATTACTATGGAACCACTTAGACCAAATCTTTCCAAGTTTTCACTTTGCTTCTCCACGAATTGTTGTATCAATGCGGGGTTGAACGGGTGCCCGACTACGCAAAATATCATAATCAACTCTCATGGATTGTGACCTGCCAAACATCCTCGAAAAAACATTGCTTCCTGTACCATTACCTCTGCCCCTTGCACTTCCACTTCCTGTACCACTTCCACTACCACAACCATGTTCAAACGTTGCACCCCTAGCTTTGGCCCTTTGTTGCAGCTGATGTACCTCTAACGACTCCCGACGAGCCCATTCCATTTGCATTTTCTCGTTATCATCGAAGGCATCTTCATATGATGGACTACGAGCTACAGGCTCTCTTGCGGCTTCCTCCATTCGCAGTCGTTCATCTTTAAGAGATTTCTTTCTTGCCTTCGCTTCTTCAAGACTTACCAGTATGAACCTTCGGACTTCCGCCGGAACCCCATTGCAAGCAACAACATCTCCGTGTCTCCCAGCAAGATGTTGTTTTAGGCGGGTGACACCTCTGCCTGATTTTGTTAAATTACAATATCTGCACTTCCAACCAGCATCTCCTAGTCTCTCTCCATGTTCCCAAACATTGATGGATTTAAAAGCCATCACCTACAATAATCCAGGCAGGATGAAAAATATTAAATTGTGGAGTAAATGATTGTGAAGAAGCTCTCATCTAAACCTGATTTAGAACTTCAAATTGATGAGTGTGGTTCCTATGTGAGTATGCAACCAACCAAATAGGAGATGGAAAGAAGACAAATGACAAGGAAAAAAAACAGAGAATGAAGGTTCCATAGCTGCTGCTGCTTTGCTTGTCTTCCTTTGCGTGTAGGCTGTGCTTGTCTTGTGCTTTGCAAATGGAGGAGAGAGGGTTGCTTGTCTTTGCTGCAAATGGAGGGAGAGATGGAGGCTTGTCTTCTTTGCAAATGGAGGGAGAGAGGGTCGCTTGTCTTCTGCAAATAGGCGGAGAGAGGAAGGCACTCGGTGAGTAATTAGGCAAAAAGGGGAAGAGAGGAGACAAGTGGGTGCATTTTATAATGGAGATGATGGGAGACAATGGGAGGAGCGGACATCACATTTGCAGCGACAAGGGGAGAAGAATCCAATGGAGAGAGAGGACAAAAAAATTATTGGTATTTTTTTACCAGCTCGATCCCGATCTTATGACCTTACGGTGTTGCATTGTACTCTCCCTTTCTCTTCCTAACCTTAGCTAGCATATTAGGCACTGCAAATCCTTGGTAGTCCTCGTCGAATCGAGAAAGTCTTGGATTAATTAAAGGGAAAGAGAGAGAGAGGTATGCTGGTTGGTTCTTAATTCGTAGCTACTAGCTACTACAAGGGGATTACATTGCATTGCTTGATTATGGTTTGCTCCATCCATCCAACCGTATGATTAACACATCTCTCCCTAGGCGAGTCTGTACAATTAGCATTCAGCGACAAGTGGGCGTGAGTGTGCTCTGCGCATACCGAAAAATTCGAAAAAGAAAGAAAGGAAGAGCGAGACGAGGTCAAAATGGAGATTGATTGATCGATCGATCGATTACGCAAGACAAAGGTCCGTGGCCGGAGCGGAGGGCGACGGCCGACGGATGCAATTGACAATGGGATGGCTCTGCGAGGCGGGAGACTCTTCTGTTGCCCGATGACCGGCGACGGTGGTGCGTCCGCGACAGCTCCCAGTGCGGTGCAGAGATGTTGGCTTAGAATACAAGGCTTCTTTCGGCTCCAAGCGGTGATGGACGATAAGCGGGACAACACCAACTCCAAAAGAGTTGAATCGTCTCCATAAGCGATGCATGCTCTATTGAGATATTATTACTTACATCAATACCTTCAAGTTATTAGAGATATAGTTAGAGATATGTTTGTGTTAGAGTAGGATTCTAGACTTGATTTGGTTTCTTTATCTGTAACATGTCTTGTGTATATATCTGGCCCATTGGCCTCTGAATATACAAGCATTATTTGTAACATGGTATCGAGCCTACCTAGGGTTTTGGATTTTCCGTCGCTTTGCTTGTCGCCGCCTTGGCCTCCTCCTCCATGTGCCTTGCACCTCCTTCCATGAGGCCGCCGCGTCGGCCTCCTCCCTCCTGATGGGATCCTCGCGCGGATCCTTCTCCGCCGGATCCGGAGCACCATGTGTTGTCGCCGTCGCCGGCCCGCCTCTGCCGGATCGCCGTCGCCGTCGACATCTCCGACCAGGGGCCTTCTCGCCGTTGCCGCTACTCCTGCCCGCTCATGCGTCGAGAGCCGCTCGAAATCGCCGGGGCCTTTGTCGCCATCGCCGGCCGCCTCTGTCGGATCGCCATCGCCGTCGACATCTCCGACCGAGGGGCCCATTGCCGCCGCCCGCTGAGGAAGCCAGCGAGCGACAAGCCGCCGCCGCTAACGCCATGCCATGCCGTCATGAAGGTAACCCTAAACCTAAGCCTTTATTGGGCCGTTTGGGCGGTCGGCCTTTTCGGTAGACTTAAAAGGAGATATTCAAAAAAAGATATTCAAAAAACCGTTGGTCTAATCGCGCGCCGTCGGTAGCCGCCTATTAGACTACGTTACCTTGGTCGCCGCGTCGTCAGCGTCGCCTACCAATGGGCACGTTTCCCTCCTCATTGCCGGTGATTTTCGGCGGTGTTAACTACACCGACCGTGTCTCACATGCGCATCCATATGCGTGGTCTTCGTCTCTGGGCGTTCTCTCGCGATGTCACTGTCGCCATGCCATACTCCTCAAGCGGAGACCTCGCTGTTGCGCTTCCCGACGGTGACAAAGCTACTATTGAGGTTCTTTGGTATTCTTGATGAGAAGGCTGCCTGCCCTACCAAGAGGCTCGGATTCCTACATGGATCGCTTGACTACCAACACTCGGTGGTGCGGCGGCGGCGCTTCAGTGCTTCTTGTCTTCATCGCCGATGTCGGCCTCGGTTCTCTTACGAGATTGTGGGATTTTCTTGGTGTCGGATGTGGACTCATCTTCGACAACGCTATGAACCCTCTGGAGATGCCCTCTACACAGCGGTGAGTTCGCTAGGAGCACTCTCTTGGCGAGGTGATGCTCTTGTTGGCGCCTTCTCGCTCGAGTTACTGCGATGCGGCGTCAATGGGACTCTCTTCGCTTCTTGGTATCGTTCTGTTCATCTTTGCTTAATTTGTCCGTCTTTGGCCCGAGTTTCGTGATGTCTCTGAGTTCCTTACTGCCTTCGTCCTGAGTTCGGCGAGGCGTGCCCGACTACTTGCACGCCACCCTCGTGTCACTCTTACGGAGGCCCTTGCAGAGATCGTGCGAGGAGACTCGTCGAGTGGTCTTGATCGATGCCACTCCCCTCCGTGCTTTCGCCGCCCGTACACTGCTACACCGGCGCTTCACGCTTGATCTGTTGCCTCCTCCGGTAGTGCCGCAGTGGTGGTGGCCGCCCTCCATCTGGCGGTGGTCGTCCTCATTGCTCCTCTTTGCGACAAGATCGGCCACATTGAGTCTCGGTGCTACAAAGCAGCGGCATATTTCACGCGTTCTTCTCCTAGCACTGCACGGTACTTCTACATCGGCGTGCGCATCGACTACTTCGCGTTTTCTCTCAGCGGCGGGGAGATAGCAGACTTAGCCGTGCGTCTTGCTTGAGTTCTTCCTCGGCGGGTTCTGCGAGTTCTGCGCGACTCTTGAGCCTTGAGAAACCACCTCCTACAGACAGTACCTCCCGTGGATCCTTGATTAGGAGCATCCTTCCACATGACTTCCGATTCTTCCTCTATCTTTTGTTACACCTCTTGATTCCCATCGGTGTTCTTCACTGCGATGGTACCTCTCTTTACATCTGCAGTGAGGACCTCTTAGCAACTCATTTTTCATGTTCATACATTTGCTCATGTTCCTCGCCTAACCATGCTGACTTCTTCTGTGGGAATGATTCTGACCTTGGTTATCGGATCATTCTCGACTCGACTCTTGTTGTGTTGAGGACCGCCACAGGGAGCTACGGTTGGTTCGGCCCTCGGCGCCTTGACTCGCAGCGTCTCTGGGAGCTTGGCCTTCACCTTCCTTCAGCGCCACCGTCGCCACAGTCTCTCGCCTCTGCCACTCAGTCTCTGGCTCTTTCCAACGATGGCATCACCGTCTTAGCCATCTGTGTGACTCTCGTCATCGTCTTTAGTTAAATCGTGGTCTTACAAGTGCATCTCGGAGACGTGTCTCTACATTGTCAGGGCTGTAAGTTAGGCAAACAGCTTCAGCTTCCTTATCCTCATAGTGAGTCAGTGTCTCAGCGTCCATTTGATCTTGTTCATTCAGATGTTTGGGGTTAAGCTCCTTCGTTTCGAAAGGGGTCATCGATACTATATCATATTTATAGATGATTTCTCTCGCCACACTTGGATATATTTCATGACTTCTCGTAGTGAGGTCTTGTCTATCTATAAACAGATTTGCCACTATGGTTGCTTTACGATTCTCCACTCCTATTCGTGTCTTTAAATCTTGACTCTGCTTTGAGTACCTCTCTCATCACTGCGATTTCCTTCTTTGGCGAGGCACTCTCGCTCAGTTCTCTTGTCCTGGTGCTCATGCTCAGAATGGTGTTGCTGAGCGCAAGCATCGTCACCTCCTTGAGTCGGCTCGTGCACTGATGATTGCCGCCTCTATTCCACCTCACTTTTGGGCGGAGGCTGTTTCCACTGCCACCTATCTCGTCAACATCCAGCCTTCTTCTGCTCTTCAGTGCAATCCCTATTGAGCGTCTCTGTGGTCTCCTTCGACTACTACTCGCCCTTAAATGCATTTGGTTTGCGTTTGCTCGTTCTCCTCGCCCTCGAGCGCGCAAAGCGGCCTTCGATCCATTGAGTGTGTCTTTACGGGATCTGATCACGAGAGCACAAGGGCTATCGGTCTTTGGGATCTGTTGGTCGACGGATGCGGATTTCTCGGGATGTGACTTTCGGCGAGTCTCGTCCCTTCTACCCGTCTGTCTTTCCTTGACTTCCTCATGGAGTCTCTGTCTTTTTGATCTTTCGGATACACCTATCTCGTCTCCACATATTTCTCCTGTGGCCTCTCGCCATTATCGCCACTGTTTAGTCTCCTGTGGCTCCTCGGGCTCCCCCACTACACTCGTCTACACTCGTCGACCTCGTGTTGAGGATCTTCGGATGAGCCCACTTCTCGATGTTTCATCTTCTTCGATGCTTCATCTTCCCCGATGGGCGTCTTCTCCTCGCTCGCTCTCCGCGATCGCCCGATCGATTATTTGCCTGTTTGCCTTTCTTTGGCGCGACTACTTGTGAGCTTTGCCTCCTCACAGGACGGCATTACTCATCTGAGTGGCGGCATGCTATGTAGAGGAGATTGCGCCCTCGAGCGTCTTGGTACTTGGGATCTTGTTCCTTTTCCATCTCACTCTCGTCCCATCACATGTAAGTGGGTCTATAAGATTAAGACTCGCTCGATGGCTCTCTTGGCGCTATAAAGCGCGTCTTGTTGCTCGTGGCTTCCAGGAGAGCATGGTCGTGACTTCGATGAGACTTTTGCTCTGTGGCCCACATGACCCTTTGTCGCGCTCTTCTTTCGGTGGCGTCACATTGCGCCATTGGTGCATTCTCGACTTGATGTCAAGAATGCCTTTCTTAATGGCGAGTTGCGTGAGGAGGTCTACATGCATCCGCCACAGGGTATTCTTTCCAGGGCATGGTGCGTCGCCTTCCGTCGCTCTCTCTATGGCCTTAAGCAAGCCCCTCGTGCTGGTTTGGCGCTTCTCCTCTGTGGTCACTTCTGTTGGCTTTTGAGCAAGTGATCATGATCCTGCGCTCTTTGTCCACACTTCGTCTCGTGGTGGGACTCTTCTTCTTACGTATGTTGATGATATGATCATTCAGGAGATGACTCAGAGTACATTGCCTTTGTCAAGGTCCGTCTTAGTGGCGGTTCGATGTCGGATCTTGGTCCTCTTCGTTACTTCCTTGGGATTGAGGTTACTTCCACTCCGGATGGTTTCTTTATGTCCCAAAGAAGTATATTCAGATCTTCTTGATCGCGCCTCCTCGCTAATCGTCGTCTGTTGAGACTCTATGGAGCTCAATGTTCACCTCAAACCCTCGATGGCGAGCCTCTTTACGTCCAGGCTACGCTATCGCCATCTTGTTGGGAGTCTTATCTACCTTCTTTATTACCCTTAGGATATCACTTATCCGGTTCACATTACGAGTCGGTTTGTTTCTGCTCCCGCTCGGATCCACTCTGACCACCTTCTTGAGTTCTGCGATACCTTGTGGGACTATCTCTCGCCGTCTCTTCTTTCTACGCTCCAGCTCGTTCTGACTTCAAGCTTATTCGGATGCTACTTGGGCGTGATCCCTCGATCATGGGTCTATCTCTGCTTCTTGTTTTTCTTGGTGGTTCGCTTATTGCACGGAAGGCGAATAAGCAATTGCGATGTCCGTTCGAGTCACGAGAGGTGAGTTGCGAGCTATGGCTCTCTTAATGAGAGATTACTTGACTACGGTGGTTACTTGAGGATTTTGGTGTTTCTGTTACTACACCGACTCCTCTCTTGTCAGATAGTACAGGTGCTATCAGTATTGCCCGTGACCCTATGAAGCATGAGCTCACCAAGCATATTAGTGTTGATGCTTCCTTCATGAGGTCTTGTGTGCATGATCAGGTGATTGCTCTTCAGTATGTGCCTTCAGAGCTTCAGATAGCGGATTTCTTCACGAAGGCTCGGACTCGAGCACAAAGACGGCTTCTACCTCTCAAACTCGGTGTTGTTGATCCACCATGAGTTTGAGGGGGGGTGTTAGAGATATAGTTAGAGATATGTTTGTGTTAGAGTAGGATTCTAGATTTGATTTGGTTTCCTTATCTGTAACATATCTTGTGTATATATACCGGCCCATTGACCTCCTGAATATACAAGCATTATTTGTAACACAAGCTACCTTGGGCATGCTCTCATAACAAAACAAAAAAAAGGTTCTGGTAGAGGCATGGCTCTAAAAAGACGAATAGACAGCCTACAAAGGTTTTGAAACATTCAACAATAAGCTCACAAATTTCTAACACGTCACTGAACCGGCCAAATTACGTCCAAGTACAATAATCCATCAACATGTTCAAAGCCAAGGGTCTGTACAGAATGAACATATATATAAAACGCTAAAAACATGGACAAAAGCTCACATATTTTCAATCCACCGGGCTGACTCACATCTTGTACAATACAAGGTATAAAGAATGTTTATAAGCACCATCCCACCAAACATTTGCGGTAGAACATCCGAGCCTAGGTACAAAAAGAAACACAAAGCAAACACACAGGAAAGCCCCATCCCAAGCTGTAGAGCAGAGGCCCAAGCAAAATGTCTTGCACTTGTACGAGTATATATATATATCTGCAGTAAGGTGCACAAACACATGGTGACCTGTCAAAATGCACTCCACTTGTCGGTTCCATGTCTCGTCGGGCTAGAGGTCTCTGACGACTTAAACGGTCCAGTGCCAAAAGGGCCATCATCATCGAATGAGTAGCTCCTGTTGTGATTGTCCGTGCTCTTCATTGAATCAAACCTCGCAAATGCATCAGTTCTGTCATGGTCGCTGGTGCTGTTGATGGAATCATACCTCATGAAGCTGTTACCGCCTCCTTGACCGGCATTGCTACTGAAAGAATCAAACCTTGCAAAGGTGTCATTATTACTGCCATGATCAGTGTTGCTCCGGTAGGAGTCAAATCTTGAAAAGCTGTCACGCTGCCCAAATGAATTGCTGTCATTCATGCCAAAGGAGTCGTACTGCGACAAGGTGTCGAATGAGCTGTCGTCTCCTGCGTCGCTAAACCTTGGTGAGAAGCTGGAGTTGTACACTGGTGTACTTGGAACAGATGAATCAAAGAAACCCTTTTGCTCTTTGCCATAGATGCTGCTGGCAGTAGGAGATTCTGCTCTGCTTGGGCCAGAATCAAAGAGTGATCTCTGCATTGGAGTGCTTGGAAAAGAGTCGAATAATGATTTCTGCATTGGTGTACTTGGAACAGAATCAAATAATGATTTCTGCAATGGTGTACCGGGGACAGAATCGAAGAGCGACTTTTGCATCGGTGTACTTGGGACTGAGTAATCAAAGACTGATTTCTGCATCGGTGTACTAGGGATTGAGTAATCAAAGACTGATTTCTGCATCGGTGTACTAGGGACAGAATAATCAAAGGCGGTTTCTGCAATGGTGTGCCTGGGACAGAATCAAAGAAAGGCTTCTCCATTGGAGTACCCGGAACAGAATCGAATAAAGGTTTATGTTCCTTGCCATAAGCACTACCAGATGTAGAAGAACCTCCTGTCCTTATTGGAGGGAGACCTTGTGGTCCAAAGAATAGATCTGAATCACCATTCTCACCATCCTGAGAAACAGATTGCAGAGTTAAGTGCTAGATGGAAAAATATCTATGCAACATGACACAATGGCACAAAGCATGAATAGAGTTTGACCTTATGACTGAAGTTCCATAGGGAGTCATTATCATCACCATGATCAAACGATGGGCCCCAAGAATGTCCACCATAGGCTTTATCTCCATGAGTAGGGGAATCAGCTGCTCCACGGTTACTGTAAAATTTACCATGCAATAAGAACAAAATTTTTGCAATAACAAACAACAAAGTCGCCCACAAAGTACTATCCAATGGAGGGAATGCCAATTTCTCAGCAAAAACAAGAGTCATGTACGTCGGTAATCTTTCATATGTTCCATCATGCAACAAGTATGTTTCAACTAGCATGTTCAGGACTTGAATTGTCCTATTACAGTTAAATTAACGATATATGGGGTGATCAAAGCACTGGCAAGGTTGAATTTATAGGAGGGACCACTGGTCCAGATAATTTCTGGTCAGGCTCAAGCGTGCGTTCTTTACTCGCCAACAAAATTGACACAGGAGCTTAGCAACAAGAGCTTACACTTGTTGTGTTTCAAATGGGTGACATGGGGAAAAGGTACATGCTTCTGTTTTTCTAGCAAGACAGTCAGGTGATTTCATATAAAATGAAAAATAAAGAAATTTATACCTGATACTCTCAGTAGCTCGTGGTGAGGCGTCATTTGTACCAGATTGCTTTTTAACAGGTTCATCAGTATGACCATCCTTTGTGTTCTTTACAGGACTAACTGGAGGACTTTTAGCTGACTCTACTTTGCTATTGGAAGGTGTCGCTTCAGGTTCTACAGTCTGCTCAGCAGCAGCAGCAGCAGTTTTACCACTCTTGTTATCTTCTTTCTCTGTTGATGTAACTGTTGATGCCCCATTGGTAGACACTTTACAATCTTCAACAGTAGGATGACTCTCTTGTGCAACAGGAGGCTCCACTTCGACTGTGAGTTCCTTTATTACGGAGAACCCTGTAGAAAGAAAAATAGGAGTAAGATAGTTCAGATTTGTAATGTCCTACAAGAACACGTTCAATAAAGGAACATGGTGACAGAATCGATATTCGAGTTAGCATACCATCATCTCCAAATCTGTCCCATTCTTCATCCCATACAGCAGCTGTCTCTAGAATTCCAGATTGCCAACCTAAAAATTCGATAGTTAAGTAAACCATTCAGTATTCACTATTGTGTAAGACCAAGAAACAACAAAAACAGTAGGATCCCCATTAACAATGAAGAGCAAATGAAGTTAGAAACAAATCTGGTTTCGTGATGAATAGTACATTGCCTATATGATGCAACAAAACTAACTATAGCCAATTAAGATTGCTTTGGTGATCATAAATATTATTGATACTCGGTCCAATGAACTACATTTTTGGCTCAGTTTATACCTGACAAACTGAAAATCAGAGTACAGCATTAATTTAAACAAGAGATGAAAATCAGTCCAAGAAAGTTCATTCATTAAACAAGCAAATGTTGGATAAAAGTCAATAAACAAATAGGATAGTAGCAAGTACCAAAAGGAAGCTCCACTAAAGTAGTTGGCTTAGCTCTCAACCCATATCTCTTGCACTGTTCATTTAAAGATTTCACAAGCTCCTCAAGATCGGATTGTATCTGATTAGCCCGCTCCTATAAACAGGGGGGAAAGACAGTCAGACAACAGATGTACATGTACAACGTGACGCAAGATACTGGAAGAACAAAAATGTTAACCTGAAACTTTTCATCATTTCCATCCCCTTTCTGCAATTTAACTATAGCATTATAAATTTCCAATTTCTTCTCCTGTAAACAAAAAAATAAATAATAAGGTCACAGTCCAGATCTCAAGAATGGTTTTTACAATTTCCTAGCACACTGGGATAAAATCACAAGTATACCTGGATCTCACGGAAAGTAGCCTCATCCATTGATAGCTGTGATGCCACATCTCCAACCTTCTTGCATCTCTCATCATATTTCGCTGCAAGGGATTGAACCTGAATATAGAATTGATAAAAACTGTGAGATTTATGTAAAACATCAAAAGAACTACAGAGTGGCCATTGTTACATTACATGCCACGATGCAGCAAGAGACATCATACGACATAGTCGAATACCAATTCACCGATGAATGCACAAAATTATCCTTCTGGTTTCTATTAAGCCAACAAATGATTCCACAAAAACACCAAGCTGGGTATTTGTGAGACCTAAAGAGTTGCAGTTATTCCAGGAGCATGTATCACAATATACAACAGTGCAACAGTCCAGTTCAACATGATGAGAGGACTGAGACACCTGAGATTTTCAGCTATCTTTTGCTTCAGTCCGCACTTTAGAAACTACAAACAACTTCTAGAAACCATTGATTACTCAGAAAGGGTAAAAAAAATAAATCTCGGAGCTCGTTTCTTAATCAAGGTTAAAGAAGAACATTACCTCATGCTTATCCGCAGACATCCTTTCTGAGACTTCATTAAGCCTGTTATCACACCTACTCTTGTAAAGAATCTAGGGCAAAATAATGAAATCAGGTCAGACATTCAGACATGACCACATAAAACTAGCTCATGTTAAACTATGTGATATATTTTAGTTAATGATAAAGAGATGGGTAAGTTGAGTTGGTACAAGATGGTAGGCTACAGCAGGTCACTTATTAAACATGACAGCAGTTGAATGGATATGCTATACCAACACCTAAAGGAATAGACAGTGCATGGGAAATGAAACTAGAATCTGAATTAACAAGACTTCACTAAGATTCCAAGCATAAAGATGTAGAAATTGTATCGCTTCTCAATGTAGCTGGACCTAATTCTTTCATTCCGAATATTAAGGCATATTGCTAGAGAGTACTTACAAGCTCCTGCATCTTGGTGCGGTAAAACTCAGTCTTCTCTCTAGAATCCAGGATTTCCTTTTCCAACTCTTGAACCTTCATAAAAGATTTAAAATATGTATGGGAACACATCAAGATAGCCTAAATGTGCACAACTGTACGAGGCAGGCATCAAAATCCAGCGGTTACCGGTGGGTACCGGGAGAGCAAAATCCCGGCCGGAAAATTTCAAATTTAGATTCAAATTCAAAATCCCGACGGTTAGATCCCAAATTCAAATTTATTCAGATGAAATTCGACCGAGTTTTTCCCGGGATTTCCGGTTACCAGCCGGTAACAAGATGATGGCCTCCCAGCGGGATTTTGCCCGGTACCGGTTTCTTGATCCTTGGTACGAAGTTGAAAATCCGTATTGCAGTTCTCAAGATGAATGAAGACATAAATATAATCCGGATTTTTCCCCCAAGATAATTTATCTAAAGATCTAATGCCACAACAATTTCAATTAATCCATGAAAATATGAATCACAACCTGTGAAACAATGTTCTGACACGAATTTGTCTGCCTTAGCATTTTATCTATATTCTGCTTTCAACATTTTAGCCATTATCTGCACTATCATGAGACACTCAAGAATTAACAACCATGTGATACCTGAGCTGATCAAGAGAATATGAGACCATAAGTAGCACAGAAATAAATGTTCCCATACTAAAGGAATTTAACTTTTCGATTTCAATTTCTTGTCAACAATGAAACAGAAAATAATAAACAAGAAGAATTCAACTGTCGAAAATCACTTCAAAATATATTTAGGATTTCCTTTTGTTTTTGTCAAATTTTAAATCAGGAAAGAACGCTCTTGAAATATTTCAATAAAATCAGTGCAAAGAGGACAAACTTTTTTATCAGCATCTGAAGCTTCCTTAAACTTTGCATCCAGTGCATTTTGTTCCTCCTTGCTCAGCTGGTCAACTAGATGTTTCTCCAAGAGTGGGATATTTGGCTTTTGTTGTTCTGTCCGCATTGTATCATCAGCATCTACAGAAAGAGACCTTCGAGGTGGTGGCTTCATAGATGAGGGAGGCATCCCAGGATGAGATCCTTGCATTGCTCTACTTGCAAATCCTACAAGTGTTCAATAAAATCACATCATTGATGAGGGTCTCCTAGTAGTTAGTAATTTTTTTAAAAAAATGAACAGAACAGTTTCTTTTGGATGAATACCAGCACTTGGATGGGAAGCCGGGCCACTAGCGTTTTCTGCAAACTGGCCAGTAGAGGGTAGTGAAATTCCCTCTGCCCAAATGCCATCTGGTAGTACATCAGGAAGAGGACGCTGCTCACGATGCCTCTCCATCAAGTAGACAGCAGTACAAAATTCCCTGAAAGACAGCATCCCGTCCTTATCCTGGTCAGACAAATCCCAGACCTTCCTTAAGATCTCTGTAAGTGGAGGTAAGCACAATTATTAGAAATTATAAGTACAGGAACTCAGTGTCAAGAAGAGTTTGATCACTGGAAGGAATTTAAAGCAGAAAAAACAAGCTAATAAATATCGGCTAGTAAAAGAAATAGGAATTTTCCGCCGGGACCGGTTTTTTGATCCTTGGCTTCAACTATACAAGAAGTAATAGGATATGGATGACAAGTTAACAGTCATGATCTAACATTTCAATTCGATGTGCAGCTAGCAAGAAAAAAAAAATCGAGCGAGTTAATTGGAGAATATTTCAAACAATGTATATGTGCAGCAGGATACATAAACATGGGCACGAGATATATTGACAACAAGCAGTAGCACGGCACCAGTATCCAATGAATTTGCCATCCACAAAAACTAAAGATGCATACAATTAATCATCTACAAGGCAAGTTTCAAGGCAAAAATAATGTCTGGGGTCAACCACAAAAATAGGAGCCCTTTTCAAACTAACAGTTTTACTTTTACTCGCAAATTGATGCTTCTGCACGTTATACAGCACATATAATCGCCAACTGCTCATTTTCTGAGATTGCTGACAAAAAAATAAGTAGCATTGTTCGCATAAAGAAAGACACACAGCACATAGGCCATGAGTCATGATAGCTTGAGGGAGCGAGAGTAAATATGGAAGAAGCATGTGATGTACCTCTTGGCATCCTCCAACTTAAAAACAGATTCCTTGCCTCTTCACCGGTGATCTTCCCATCTCGATCCCTGTCTACCTTAATAAATACAATCATATATTTCCTGACATCTGCTTGAGTGATTTTCGGCCATGGGGCCTGAGACTGGTTTGGATTTAAAGGAATGTGTCCACCAGGAACATTAGCACTAATTGGTGCTGGGGTGCTTGGTATGGCATTAAACTGGTTCTGCTTAGGAGCTGGCTGGCTTTGTTGCAACTGGCTAATATGAGAAGGAAGTGATGCTGTACCCTGCATGTGACCAGCCTGCACCGGTTTCGGGGGGTGATGAGGTCCAGCAGCTGGGCCAAGGGCTGTAGAACTGGGCAAACTATTTGAAACAATGGAGGGCGAGGATGAATCTTGCTTTGCATGTGGAGCTGCAGAGAAAGGGTCCGCACCAAAAATTGAGTTAGGTGACAGTCCATTCCCTAAGGGCACCGATGCCTTAGAGTCATTAACAGCTGGTGGTGAAGACAACAAGTTAAGATCTGTTGAGTTTGCCTTTACAGATGTCGTAACAGCCAGTGTATGAGAACTGTAGCCTCCTGCAGGAATTGAACTTTGTGCTGTTGTTCCCACACTACCAAGGTTCACCTGTGGAGAAACACCTCCGGTTGGAGCTTGTGAAGTGGCACCCAATGGACTTGCACTTCTCTTACCGCTAAACCAATCAGTTGATAGATTTGCCGTGGTTGAACCAGTATGATTTAGCCCACTTAGACCACCTCCAACAGGTGGCCTTGGAGCAATTTCCTGGGCAGGAGGAGTATTTGCATTTAGAGCTTGTGGCGGCCTGACAAGATTACCAGATTGAAGGACTTGTGGGTTCAATGATGCACCAGGAAGCCCCTGTGCTCCCTTTATAGCAGGATTCTGCTGACTAGGACTTGGTGCTTGAGTGGGATGTGAGGGGCTAGCAACACTATTTGTCTGAGGACCTGCGGTGGAAATATTTATCCGAGGAGCAGGAATTTTTGCAGCAGCTGGACCAAATAATGCTGACCTAACAATATCAGGTGTTAATTCTCGCCCACTCTGCGCTACCGTGACAAGTTTAAGAGAATTGAAGAAATCTTCACGCCCAAGAAAACCAGTTCGATTTTTATCAGCGTACGTCCAGATCTGCACCAGGAAAAGAAATAAAAAGCAATTAGTATTTAGTACAGTAAGCAAAAGACCACGTGTGCACAATGACAGAGATATTTTGAAGGTAAATCGTATGAGCATTGGTTTACATATGATTTGTTCCCGTTGAAGTTCTCGCGTTAAATCAGTATACTCACCAGTCACCAAATATTGAGATGTACGCCTTTAAGTACACTATTTGAACTGGTAATAATTACAAACTTCCAATAGATCCATGGCTCAAATTTCGAAGAAGAAAAAAACATAGCTAAAGGCCCCCAAGTTCCTAAATGCTGGCTTCCAAATCCTGAAAAACAACCATTACTTCCAATTGACCGGTTGAAAGTACCAAATACAGGCTAAATCATAGCTAAAGGACCCCAAGTTTTGGCAGCACAAAGCAGCACTCCCCTGAATTTTGTATGCTTCAAAGTGCAATTCCTCACGTCTAGACTCCATATTCCAAAGCTACAAGATCACTGAGTTTACTACTAAGATAATCTTGTACACAGCTAGGAACCGAACAGCTTGACAACCTCGGATTTTGTTCAAATCGATATTTGATTCGCTGGCCGAAACTGTAGGGCAACTAAATTACGAGCTAAATGTACCAAATTGCACAGCCGGGTCAAAGCACAACGGCCAGTCATCAAATCGACACACCAAGCACCCAGAACCGACTAAAGTTGTCTATTCAAAAATTCCAACCGGTGGCAACTAAATCACTCGTCCAGAATGAAGAGCACCCTCGAAATTTCGGCGAGTGCAACTCGTAGACACACCATCGCGCTCGCGCATGGCGTCGCCACCAAACATTTGACGACTCGAGCCACACGGTGGGTCGAGGGCTAGAAACGAAAACAGCATCGATGGAACTGAGGCGCGGAGGCGGGAGGAGATCTGAGGATACCTGGGCTAGGACGGGCTGCGGGAGGCCTGAGCCCTTGAAGAAGGCGACGGCCTCCTGGCCGCTGATCCGGCCGTCGCGGTCCAGATCCGCGGCGCGGAAGTAGGCGTCGAACGCCGCCTCCATCGCGCCAGGCGGAGGAGGCGGGGGGTCGGGGTGGGTGGATTCGCCGGGGCCGAGGCCTAGGCCGGAGGAGGCGGGGGCGGTCACCGGCGGCGAGGGTTCCCGGCGAGATCGGGAGAGAGTGTGTTGTGTGCGCGCGCGGCCGGCGTGCGGGGGTATATCAATATGGTGTGGTGTGTCTGGAGGTGTCAGTCCGTTCGGTCAGATGAGAATGCGGTCATGCGGAGGAGGAGGAGCTGTGCTGGATTTCGCTGGAATTTCGAGGGGTTTGCCGAATAAATGCACTTGTGTCTTTCCTTCCTACGCCACGTGGCAGTCGTACTGTATCACCGGGCACAACGCTAGCTAGTTCGGAGTTCCACTTCCATCCATGTAAGTTCCCTGTAAGAGGAGAGGAGGGGAGGGAGGGATAATTCGGATCCTTCCCGTTCCTGCTAATGCCTACTTGCTTTTGTGTTATCAGATTATGGGCTAGCTGGAGGGAGGTCGACCTGTACATAACATAGCATGTGTTAATAGAGTTCCAGCGAGCAACACATACATATTTAAAAAGATATTCAAGTATATTTTTCGACGACATGTGATTCGGGGTTTTCTACAAATAAATTACGGTGATTTTATTGGATGATGCACAAGATGAGTTCGTGGATTGTAAAGCATTTATTGGTGATATCGGAATATGCCATGACTTTCAAAAGATTGAGAATGTTTTCTTTTCTTGTTTCACACGGATTTGGTAGCCACACAAACAAGGAAAGCAAATATACAAAGAGCTAGAGTCAATTCAGATTCGGTTCGGCACATCCAACACAGCTCACATTTTAAAAAAAAATCCATAACTTTCATAAAAAGAGTCCAATTTGGGTGTTCTTATATTTGTTAAAAAGATAATTTCAAGCTCGACACAATGGGTCCACTCCCTGCAACAGATTCTGTGTGTGCGTGTCTCTATATCCAAAACAATGTAACCATTATAAAATCAGGTTTCCTTTTGTTTGAGTTTAATACATGCCTTTTTGTTTAGCTATATAAGCCATGTATTTGTGTCTTTTTATTTAACCATGATTTTTATGATAATTATTCAGAGAAATATTATTGCTCTTATTCATAGGATTTTTGCTAAGTCGTCATTGGTTGTCCCTTTGGGAATTAGAAGTATCCCTGAGTTATCTCTTTTTGCTATTGTTCTTGTGATTTCTTCGATGATTGCACGAGAGATTGCATGTCTACCTTTGTGTGGTTCAATAGATATTGATCAAAGAGTGTGACTGGGTGAGTTTTTTATTTATCACATATTGCTATATTGAGATAGTGATTAATATCATCATCAATTCGTCAGGTAACACGAATCACTCATTATCTTTTATCCTACAACCGAACACCCTTTATCAACTAGTATGGACTATGGACTACTTACTGTATTCCTAGCCTCCTAGCTAGCTCCAGTGAGTACATTGTGGCCGGCCCTGGTTGTTATATAATCCCATGTATTCGTGTTTTTTTGTTTAGCTATATAAACCTATGTATCTGTGTCTTTTTGTTTAGCTATATAAGCCCATGTATTCGTGTTTAACCATGATTTTTATGATAATTATTCAGAGAAACATTATTGCTCTTATTCACAGGGTTTTTGCTAAGTCGTCGTTGGTTGTCCTTTGGGAGTTAGAAGTATATCTGAGTAATCTCTTTTCGCTGTTGTTTTTTTATTTCTTCGGTGATTGCACAAGAGATTGCGTCTACTTTCGTGTGGTTCAATAGATATTGATCAAAGCGTGTGACTGGGTGAGTTTTTTTATTATCACAGATTGCCATATTAAAATAGTGATTAACGTCGTCATTAGTTCGTCAGGTAACACGAATCACTCATTATCTTTTATCCTACAATCGAACACCCTTTATCAACTAGTATGGACTATGGAGTACTTATTGTATTCCTAGCCTCCTAGCTAGCTCCAGTGAGTCAACGACCGACAATAGTTATTTTACAGGGAGCAGCCTCGAGCGATCGCTCCGACAGCCATGCGATACAATGCTAGTACTAGCACGACGAAAGTTACCTCTTTTACGGTGCTATCTGCGTATAAAAGTTTACCAAAAATCTGAAAAATGAACATACAAGGGAACAAATTCTCACTGTCACGTAAAATTTCAAGATAAAATTATGTATACGAAATAGCAAATCTAACCTTCTTTAAATATCAAAATAAAAAATAGTACCGCGGATTCACCGACAAGCGACATGTGTCGTCGTCACGCCATAGGTGTCTGAGACCCTTTGCCTCTCTCCTAGAGAGGGACTTTCGACACGTGTCCTCGGGAAGAGGACTTCCGACACATGTCCTTATCCTCTCTCTAGGAGGGGACTTCTCTGTCACTCGCCACGCAAAGGAACTCCCTTATCTTCTAATTAATTATGATTAAATTGATTATGATTAAATAATTAAGACTGACTAATTACAATCGATTAATAACGACCAAGTATGACTAATTAGTTATGACTAAATTAATTATGGCTAATTACCCCATAACTAAATTGATTATGACTAATTAATACTAAATTAATTCTAATTAATTAATTACAACTAAATAATTACGATTAATTAATTACAAGGGTTAATTATTCAACCCTACAGTATAATTATGTAGTCGTAATTAATTAACCCCTACCATGTAATTAATTACACTGGTTTAATTAATTAATTCTCATCCGCGCAATAGGTTAAATAATCGTCGTCCGCGCCATGGTGGGGACTTCCCTCGTACTCGTACTACTAGTTAATTAATTAATTACACGAGTTTAATTAATCCTTAGTTTAATTATGACTAGCAATGATTAATTAAACCGTGTGATTAATTAGCAGTACGA
This sequence comes from Hsuehochloa calcarea, assembly GCA_036346395.1. Lineage (NCBI taxonomy): Eukaryota > Viridiplantae > Streptophyta > Magnoliopsida > Poales > Poaceae > Hsuehochloa > Hsuehochloa calcarea. The sequence goes on along the minus strand of JAYEVG010000083.1, from coordinate 7,122 downwards.
GAGAAATCCCCACTGTGACGCAGACGATGATTAATTAATTAAACCCGTGTAATTAATTACACAGTGGAGTTTAATTAATAACAACTAAAGAATTACACGGTGGGAGTTAATTAATTGGTCGTAATTTAATTAGTTGCAATTATTTAGTTATAATTGATTAGTCAAAATTAATTAGTCTAATCAATTTAATCGTGGTTAATTATCCATGATTAATCTAGTTATAACTAATTATTCGCAATTAATTAGTTGTTATTAATTAGTTCTAATTATTTAATTATAATTAATTAGCAGTATGTAGGAAGTCCCCTTGCGTGGCGAGGGGATAAGAAAAGTGGGTGATATTTTTGTCTTTAATCTCCGAATAGAGCTAAATTTACTATTTCACGTGCAAACAGTATCATTTAAACCAAAAACTCGGGCAGATCCAGCATGTAAGCATTGGATCACGCTTCTTGTTAAGACAGTAAAAATTCTCTTTAGAGATAACAAGCAACGATGTCACTGTACTTAGAAAAGTGATTCGGACGATATTTTCTCGTGAATCCGCCACAAGTGAACACTACTGCTAGTCTAGTGGTAGTAGAAATGCAGAATGGAATGGAGATGCATGCACGTTGAATGCTCCTATATCTTTCTTGTTCATATATGGGGACCTGTGTGTTGGTTTGGTGCAACATTACATCGCTCACCTAGCCACCTGCACTGCACTGCAATGCACCGGGGGTTGAAACCACCAGGCTGGCAGATTAGCACCTTTTATCCCCTCTCTCAAGTCTCAGATACCAACAACAACATGAATGGTTAGACTTTCGGTAGATCAGATCTGGATCCCATCTCCTCCTTGCTGAATAACAGTGCCCACTTGTTGTGTTCCAACTTGCAACTTTTAGCAGGCACTAACTAGTATTTGTCAGCAGCCCCACACCTGTCAGCTGCGCCAGAAATCAGAATATATAAACGGGAAGTCCATATGCCGAGAATGAAATGAATGGTACTGCCATTGTTGGACTACCTTGAACCTGCAGATGTGAGAAACACGCAACTCCATTTATCAAAAAAAAGTTAGTTACGTGAGTATACATGCATGTTTTATGTACACAAACAGAAACAGCGTTGGTGTTTCTAGTACATAACTTTTGCATGCGTGTATGCTTCGGAGATCCATTCGTGTTGGAGCAAGTCAAGAACGATACATATATACATTCTTGAGATTCCTATCAGCCAATAGTTCTCATATATGTAATGTATAGCAGGGGGGCGGCATACAAGAATAAGATACACCCCGTCTGTCTACTCGGCCGGAAAACTGACTGCTAGCTCTCCTTTAGTTAGTTGCTGCCCTCTAAAATCAGACCAAACGCCCAAATCGGTCTCCCCATCAGGCAAAACTCAGTTCAGACCAACCAACCTATATGCTTCGTTTCATTTCACCCAGTCCAGTCATCTCGTGTCCATCAATATCCATCCACTGGGCAACCAGAAGCAAACATTTCTTCTGCCAGGTACATGCAAAAGATGCATGTCCATGGTAGCATCAATCTGTGCAGTGCATAAGAGCTGGATGCAGCTCCTTACGGTAAGCCTACTGCCACAAGGCCAATGGTAGAGCTTGCTAGATTTTCGCAGTGTGCCTCCTTCCATCCATGCTGATCCAAATAGTACCCACATAACCAACGGTTAGGCATGTCTACAGCAAAACAATGCCAACATGTCCTCTATAGCATGGGAAAATCACACATTCACACATGAACATCAAAGTATATAATCGTCGGATAAAATACTTCTCATCCACATAAAGGGAATATCATGTTCTAGGGTTATAAAAAAAATTATAGGCACCCTAAGGACATCGGCAATAGAATCCAAAAACATTTTGAAAGTGGAATTGACACATTGCAAGGTCAATAGTCTTCTAAATTGGACTGCCTATTGATGAATAAGTCCCTGTACTATGGTCTTTGTGGGGTAGACACAGCATGACAGCTTTAGGACTAACATCTTGGTATCGACTTTAAGGAACGACATCTTGGTGTCATAGGGCTGACATCTTATTTGTCGAACTTTAAGAACGACATCTTGGCTGTCATAGGGATGACATCTTGTTATCGACTTTAGGATGACATCTTGGTATCATAGGATGACATCTTAGACTAGCATCTTAGCATATACTTGGTGGTTGGCGACTTATAAATATGTATCCCCAACCCTCGGGTTGGCATGGCATTGTGTTAGAAATAAACAAAGAAAAATTGCCTCATCTCCAAGTGTCATCCTCTCCATGAGTAAGGATCTGCTAACACCAATGAAGAAGTCCGAGTAACAAGTGGTATCGAGCCTTACTATCACGTAGCTTGAGCATCTCTTGCTCATCTCGGTCTCGACCTCATGGCCCGGACCGTGCGCGGCGACTCAAGGTCCATCCCCCTCACTCCTCTCCGGAGGCAGGCGGCTGCGTCGAAGCAACCCTCTCCACGCATATGACCACGATGGCGCGCCATGTCGCGAGGCGATCTCGGCCTTCGATGCGCTCGAGCACTTTCGGCGTCGTGAGCAGGCCGAAAGGCTTCGCAATGAGGCGAAGCGACAGGACGGCAGACGAGAGCAGCAGCGTGGAAAAAAGCGTCAGGCGGCGGCGGGTGCGGGCGGCGGCCAGCAGCGGAAGTGAAGCGGCGGCGCGGCAGGCAAAGCGTCGCAGCGGCCGAGGTCAAGGTTTTGCGGCGGCAACAGCGGCTCCAATCTCTGCGCGATGGCCGACGCGGACCTTGAGCCGCCGGAAAGGAGGCGTATGCGGCGGCGCGGTGGCGATGCGCCGCCCGTGGCGCGGCGGCCAGACGGTAGCGGACGGCGGTGGCGCTCTGGAGGAAGCGCGCGGCAAGTGCGTCGGGTCGACGGAGAGCACGGCCTTCACGAACAGCGCTCTCTCCCGATGCGATGCAAGTGGTCACCACGGGTACCAGGTGTCGTCGAGGGCGTCGGCCCGGCGTGAGTGGCCTACCTCACCAAGACCAACTATGTCGAGTGGGCTGCGGTGATGAGGTAAAACTCAGTGCGGCATATGTGGGATGCGATCGAATGCGGCGGCGTCGACTCGACCGGATCGGCGGGCTGGATGCTCTCATCACTGCGATCCCGCCCGAGATCACGCTTCGCTACCAACAAGCGGGCCGCCAAAGAGGCTTGGGGCGCCATCATTGCAAAGACGTCATCGGCAGCCGCGCCCGCAAGTCTACATTGCGAGCGCCGCGCGGAGTGGAGCACTTGGCCTTCAAGCGGGTGAGGGCGTGGATGACTTTGTTCTCGTCTCAACACTCTGTTGCAAAAGGCTGATGCGATTCGGCGGCGACACCTCACGCGAGGAGAGAGCGTGGAAAAGCTCTTCCATTGCGTCCCAAGAAGTACAAGCGACGGCTCGCTCGTCGAGTCTCTGCTGGATCTCTCCACGATGACAATCGAGGCGTTGGGTCGCCTCAAGGTTGTTGACAATGATGAGCCACATCGCCTCTCGGGACCCGTCTCCGGTGGCGGAAGCTCCTCCTCGCTCGGGAACGATGGGTCGCGCCAAAGTAGCGGGGAAGAAGAGTCTTCTTCCACGACGGCATAGCATAGCAGCGCGCAAGCGCGCAAAACATGCGCCAAGCATGGGCGAGGGACGTCTTAGAGGTAATGATCGTGGGCGCCAGGCGGCGCCACCGGCAACAAAAGCGGCGACGAGGCGACTCTTGCCACAAGCTACGCAAAGCTTGGTCATTGGGCGAGGATTGTCGGCGACCACGACGGCGGGCCCACGTCGCCAGAGCGAAGGAGGAGGAGCGGTGGCTCTGTTCATTGCTCATCACGAGCATCGAACTACCTCCGTGCCGCCGGCCGCGATGGCTCTCCTCCGCCTTGACGAGCCAAAAGCACATGCCTCCTCGACTCTGACTCGACAACGACAAAGGCGGCGGGTGGTGCCTTGACACCGCGCCACCCATCCACATGACCGGTCGTGGGAGTTCTTGCCCGGTTTGACTCTAGCGTCAGAGGCTCCGTCAAGTTTGGGGCGCCTCCGGCGTGAAATCAAGGGCGTCGGCTCGTCATCTTCGCCATGCGTGTCTGGTGAGCACGGGTTGCTCACCGGCGTCTACTACATCCCCGTCTGCGCAACTCCATCATCGGCTTGGGGCGGTGGATGAGAACGGCTCGCGTGTCGAGATCGAGCAGAAGTCTTCGCGGATTTGGGATCTTCGCCGCCGCTTCTTGCCAAGGTAACGGAGCGCAAACCGACTCTACATTCTTCACGTCTTGCGCACAACCCTCTGTCTCATTGCTCGTCGGAGACGACAAGCGTGGCGATAACACGCGCTTTAGGCACCTTCGCACCGAGGCCACAGGCGGCTCGATGCCATGGAAATGGTGCGAGGCCCGCTGCCTTGACCATGTGGGCGATTCTGCGGCGTCGTATGTTGATGAAGCGGGCGACTCCGCTTTCCCGGAGAAAGAGTTTAGGAGCCAAGGAGAGGCTCGAGCTCGTGCGAGGACTTGTGTGGCGTGACGCCGCCACACCGGGAGGACAACGCTACTTCCTGTTGCTTGTCGGCGATCTCTCCGCATGTGGGTGATGGTCCTCGGCGGCAAGGGGAGAGGTCGGGCGCCATCGAGCGCCGCAGTCATTCTGCTGAGCGCGCGCCGCAAGGCTGCGCGTCTTGCGCGATGCACAACGGCCCGCGATTCCACGGCGGTGAATTCACGTCGTCTGCTACCGATGAGGGCATTGAGCGCCACTACTCCGCTAGCCGTCTGCCCGCAGCGAAGCGGTGTCGTCGGCGAGCGCAAACGAGGCGGTTGCGGGGATGGCTCGGGCCTCCCAGCGAGAGGGATGCGGTGTCTTCCGGGAAAGCGGTGGTACGGCCGTCCTACATCCTCAACCGCTCGCCTACCAGCGCTCGATGGCGGGGCCGTCGACGAGGCTTGGCATGGGCGCAGCCGCGGTCTCCCGCTTGCGGGTCTTGGCTCCTCGCGCGTTCGCCAAGGAGCTTGGTTACATCGGTAAGCTTCGGCAGCGAGCACTCGGGAGTGTTCGCCGGCTACGCGGAGGGCTCGAAAGGCCTACGCATCCTCGATCCTCGTCACAGCGCAATGGCAGTCGCGTCTCGCGTGACGTTGTGTTCGGCGAAGCGGTGGGCGTGGGACAAGGCGGTGGGCGACGGTTCGACTTGACTGACTCGTGGACTTTGTTGTCGACCACGCCCATTTCGAGAGCCGGGAGCTAGCGGCTCGTCTTCATCGAGCTCGTCCACCTCGACACCTTGCTCGCCACCACTCGGCCGAGCTCCACCACCTTCGGCACCGGCCACGCCACGCTCTCGCACCGGCCACCACTCTCGCACTGCAGGCCACACCACCGGATCGCCCCAATAGCTTCGGTCCACGACGAGCGCGCGATGGTGAAGTTCGCTACTCTACTGTCTCACGACGAGGACCGCGCCGACGCCTACCACGACGACGAGCCTCTACGCTATCGTACCATGGACAACATCCTCGCGGCGCAAATTTCCATCTCACGGATCGCAGCAAAGACGACTTCGAGGCTGAGTCGCGATTTGGCGCGGCGACGACGGCGAGAGCCTCGTTCGCCGAGGCGGGAAGACGCGGCATGGCGTGTCGCGATGAAGCGGTGAGATGGACGCCACGAGCGGAACCGGACGTGGGAGCCGGCGGATCTTCCTGCCGGCCACCGAGCGATCACCCTTAAGTGGGTGTTCGCCGGGCGGATGAAGCCGGCGCCATCATCAAGCACAAGGCTCGCTTGGTGGCACGAGGTTTCATGCGGCAGGGAGAGGTCGACTTCGATGACGCCGCACTGGGCCGCGCGCATGGAGTCCGCTTCGCCTTCTCCTCGCACTTGCACCAGAGGATTGGCGCGCCCATCACATGGACGCCAAGTCCGCCTTCCTCAACGGCGACTTGAAGCGAGGAGGCCTACGTCCGTCACCACGGGGATTCGCCATCCCGAACAAGGAGGCAAGGTTCTCCGTCGCAAGGCCCTACATGGCTTGGCGCAGCACCACGAGCATGGAACGCTGTCGGACTCCACCTCAAGCAAACGGGTTCCAGCAGAGCGCACACAGTAGCGGTCTGCCGGGCAAAGGCAACACTACCTGGCGGTGGCCTACGCCGACGACTGTTGATCACCGCCCAAGGAGGCCGAGGTCGAGGAGTTCAAGGCGGAGATGAAGACCGCCTTCCGATGAGCGACTTGGGCCTCTCTCCTTCTACCGGGATCGAGGTCCACAGAGCTGACCCGATATCTCTCTTGCATCGCCACGCCAAGCGCACCGCCGAATGGCGGGCTTACTGATCGCAACTCACCCCACACCTCCTATGGAGGAGAGGTCGGGGTCGAGTCGTGAGAGCACGGCGGAGAGGCGGACGCGACGCAAGATGCGGCAAGACGCGGGCGACCTTCGCTACCTCGCCCACACGCGCCGAATTTGGCGTCGCCGTCGGCCACGCCACGGCTCATGCAATGACCGACGACGCGAGCATCAGCAAAGCCGTGAAGAGGATCCTCCGCTACGCTTGGGCACCTCCGACCTACGGCTTGACTACCCGAGGTGTCCGTGCCACGCGCTTCATCGCATGCAATGACACCGACCACGCAGCGACATCGACACCAAAGAAGAGCACAAGCGGATTCTTCTTCCTCTGCAAGTGCCTCGCAGTGGGCATCGAAGCAGCGGCAGTGGTGGCCTCGTGTCACCGCGAGGCCGAGTACATAGCGGCTTCCACCGCTCGATCAGCGCCTCGCTTGCTCGATCGCTTGGTGATCTCCTGCAGAGACACCGACGGTGGCTCGGTGGGATAAAGAAGTCCGCTCTGCTCGCTGCCAGAACCCCGCTTTTCCACGAACGAGCAAGCATATCCGGGTGAAGTACCACTTCATCCGAGGTCGCTTGGATGAAGGCGCATCAAGGCGAAGCTACATCAACACCACCGATCACCATGACTTTCGCCACCCTTTGGGAGGTAAAATTCCTCGAGCTCGCTTCTAGGATCGGATGGTTCAACTCTCCCACAAGACGACGACAAGACTTAGGGTGAGAATGATGAATAAGTCCTCGTATTTATGGTCTTTGTGGGTAG